>VZRR01003603.1:571337-707072 GCA_013398015.1 Oreocharis arfaki | reverse complement strand
TCGAGTTCTCCCCATTGGTTCCTGTATCCCAACACCGCCCATGTACCACCCCTGTGCCCTGAAACCATTTGCCCATGTGCTCTCCCCGCCCCCCTGGGACCCGGGTAAACTGAGGCTCCAGGCCATGTGACTCTTTCTCTCTCTCTCTGCCTCTCTCTGCCCCTGGGAGCAGCGTGCCAACAGCTCCTCTCCTCTGCCTTTGGGGGCCAGCCCGCGTGCTGGCCTCAGGCTTTGGGGAGGCAGCATGGAATAAAGACCTTTGCAGTGCCATGAGGAGAGCCTTCTCCACCTCCTTTGCCATCACTGAAGTTGCAGGCTGGCAGCTGGAGCAGCGGTGCGGAGAGTCCGAGATGGGCTGCAGGAGGGCAGAGAATCCCTGCCTTGTCCCAAGAAGCCCCCGCTGCGCTCCCAAGGAAAGCTGCAGCAGCTAAGCTACACCAAGCACTGCTATAGCTTATGTTATAGAGGGCCTCCAAATTAAAATCTGAAAATTAACTGGATTCCAAAATTTGCTTGTGTTAAAACCATTGTGAGGATAAAGGCTCTGGTCTCTTTCTCATAAGTAGGAACGCTGGCTTTATTCGTTCTTTGCTGGGAGACTGACAAAGTACAGGTTTTGAAGATGAAAACTTAGAAGTTCTTGGGAGGTAGAAATAGCTAAAGCTGTATTCCTCACTGCGATGATTTTAAGTGGTGATTTACCCTGAAGTCTGGTGAGTGCTACTGAAAGGTACTTCATAAGACATGAACTATGCAGCGTTATAAAGGACAGAATTTTAAAGCTAGAACAGCACACACTAGGTGCTTCCTGATCTGGATATACTGTCACAGCTATTAATACTTAAATAGAATTTGACTAATGGGAGGAATTGGGAGAGAGCAATTAGAGTGAATTATTGGAAAACGCACTTTTTAATAAGAGGCTGTGAGGGATGCAATAAATGGAGTATATCTAGAATTGGAGGAATGGGTGTATTGATCAAAGGTAACTGCTACCAAAAGAGGGAGAATTTCTCTTGAGTCATGTCAAGATACAAGTTCTGGAGAAGCTCAAATGAGCAACTTTCAAATAAGAAAGATGGTGCATGTTTTTAGTGGATGGCAATTAAGCAATTTTTAATTGGTTGAGGGGTGACATACTGAGCTCTTCATTACTGCTGCAAATTGACTCTGGAATACCTTTCTACCTACATGTACACCTCTGTTTGGCCATCAGGTTGTCAGGCTCTAGTGGCTTATAATCTGTGCAAGCTCTTGGGTTTCTGAATCTGAAGCCACGACCTGTTTTTTGTAGATTCCTGAGGCCTCTTTATTTATGAGTGGTAACTTCCTGCCTTTGCAGGTTTGCTGCGGGATAAGCTTGGCACCTACGATGTAGCGTTTTACCTGGCTGGAGTCCCTCCCATCATTGGAGGAGCTGTTTTGTGTTTCATCCCCTGGGTCCACGAACGGCAGAAGTTGAAAGAGAGAGCAAAACCTGCTGATGGAGAAACTACTGAGAGAATGCTGGAAAATGAAAGCACTTTGGCGTCAGACACAACAGAAAAGACAGACAAAGAACTGGATTCTGGCTTTTGATGCCTCTCTTTTTCCCCTGTACCATCCTGACCTCCTCCTACTGAAGCTAGATTTCTGCTTCTTGTCTGAAGATATTACACGATACTGAAGAAGTCTTGAACTATTGCTGAAATTGCAAAACTGCTACAAGAATCTTTTATACCATTGAACTTTTTTGACAAGTCTTTGAATTTGATTTCAAGCCACATTTTCAAGGTATTTGAAGTTTTGTAGCTTTAGTGTGTACGCGTGTAGTGATTCTGTGTGTGAAGAGAATATTTTTCTAATCCATCAGAACTGATTTCTGGAAGTGTGAAAGCTGTTTTTCCTTCACTGTCCCGGGATTCTTCAATGATATCTATGATCCATCCACTGCAGACACACCCCTGGGTGTTTATACTGGATAATGTAGTAGCTCTTATGACTGATCTGTTTTTTGAAGTTTCTCTTGCTGTTTACAGTCTTTTATAATTCTCTATCATGAGCACAAATATGCGTCTTTTTGCTTAAATGATTTTTTTCATTAGAAAGCTAAATTATTAAAAAACTATTGAAACACTCACTTGTGTTTGCATTCACCTTTCACAGTAGGCCAGACAAAGAGCATTAAGGATGGCATTTTTGATGGGCTCAGGTTTTGAATATGGGCAAACCAAGCTCTAAGTGCAAACATGTTCAGAAGTAAAGCTGCTGAATAATAGATTTTTTAAAAAATTATTATTATCTGGTGAAAGCAATACCCTTAAGGTGTATGTGTATGAATCTTTTTTCAACCAGATCTCAGAGTAGTAGATAGTTTTGAAACTGTACTGGTTAATTCTTTGGAGCAGTATTGTGAATTAGACTAAATTTTGAATTACTCTGTTATACTTGTTAGGACTTCTTTTTTTTGTTCTTAAAACCAAGACAGCTTTAAAGGATACATTCTAAGTGCAATACCAAGTTGTTTTTAATGTGGAAATATACACAAGCTATTAAAACAACATTCAGCAATTAAAGATTTTTGCACTAAGTGAACATGCAGGTTTATTACAGGTCTTTATAGCTGTGCTCAATTGCCTGTAGGTTATGTGGCTCCATATTTTATTCAAATATAAATGAATGTCTTTGCATGTCATATTTCCTGCTTAACATCCTGAACAAATGACCCCATTGCTTATGTATTCTTAGGTATTATGCACTGTTTGTCAAGCAAGTAACGTCTTTTTCTGAAAAATGTTTAAAAGCATAATACTTTGAGATGAAAACACTGCTTTTCAGTTTATCATAAAACACTTCTAAGCACATTGCTTATCTGTGGATATGGTTCAGCAATCACTGGAATACTTAATTATTCTTTATTTCAGGTCCATTTAATACTGTTTAATATCCATTCAGTAATTTTTGTTGCCTCATTTAAAACTGTCATAGCAAAGAGTAAACTAAATGTGATCTGGACAAAATGTGTATTTAAGTGCTTTTTTTAGTTAGTAACTGTTCTTGTGCTTTACAAAAACTATGGAGGCATACTGTTTTGGTTTTTTTAAAATAACCTTTATTGTCTTTTCTATTTTCATTCTTCTTTTTCCAGTCTTGTAGTAAATTGCTCAGAAAACCCATACAAAACAGCAATACTATTGCATTTAATGTTTACGTCTAGCAACTGACAGAAGTTCTTTAAATATAATCATGCAAAGCATCCTAATTATTGTAGACCAAAGCTCAGTTTGACTTATACTGCAGAATTTCAATCCTTACTTTGCATGGGTGAGGTCTAAAAGAATTGAATCTTAAAATGTTAGAGAGACATATGTGGAGGGACTTGGAGGTGGGGGGGGAATAAAGCCAATCTGGAAAAACTGAGGTCCCTTCAGGTTCACTGGGACTTGTGCTTTGGCACATTGTAAATACTTCTAAAAATGGCATTAAAATATGCGTAGTAGTGTTAATTAAAATTACTGCCTTCATTACAAAAGTGATGCTGACAGCCTGTGCTGTTCTTTGTGTGGAGTGTTTCTGCAGAACGTGATATTCAGTATTATTTTCCATTTGGGCAACGCAGAAGGTGTTGTTGGCTAAGTGTGGTAAAAGACTCTCGTTTCCTGTTGTTCTGTTATGAGAAATAAGTTTTCATCACAGACCTTGCATTTCATGTGTTTAATAGCCCTGAGTTTTATACCAAAAACAAAGCTGCTGCTTTTTTTTTGTCACTGGTGCAATTTGAAATGATTGTGACCAGGTGTCCTGGTGTAATTATGGCATCTTCCCAACGTGCTGCTCTGTATCTCTGTAAATTATCTGGGAGAGTTAACATAAAATAATTGTTAAGTTTTATAAATGACACAGAAATGGTATAACAATAGTATGGATTAATTATTGCCATGCTGTTTAAAAAAAATAAAAATCCAAACTCACATATTTGAGTGACTAAAATTGCATAAAATCAATAAAAATCCCCAAAACAACAAACCAAAAAACCCCAAAAACTGTGACTCCAAGAGGAGAGTACAATGACTAGTTGTTTAGGAGTGACTCCTATGGTAAAACCAGCTAGTGAGTGGGGTGTTGAGTGAGAGGGAAGCAGAGTTAGGGATGAGGAAGCTCTGCTGGTGTGATGGTGTTGGAAGAATGAACCCATTTCTGATGCCAATGCTAAAATTGGAAAGGCTTTTCAGAGACGATAAAGTTACTGTGTAAACTCTGTTAGTGTCCTTTCTGTTAGCTTGTATCTGTGGGGAAGATGTCCAGTAGCAAATGCTCTTTTCTAGACAAAAGCATAAGGTGTTTGTGTCCTAAAGCTAGGTAAGATGAAAACAAGCTCAAATTGTTTGTGCTGAGGCTGACCAACCGCTGAGAAATTTGAGATGTACTAGATTCTGTATGCCTTGAGGTTTTAAAAATGAGGTTGGATGACTCTCTTTAAAAAAAACAAATAAATCCCCAAACTAACTAAACATGAAAAACTACACAAATAGCAGCTATTTAGTAAATTTATTTTTAAAAATATTGAATATTGCAGAAGTGAAGAAAAGGACCGAATATTCAATTTTATTTTAACTGAATGAATGTAAATAAGATTTTGTAACAATTTATTTTTAGGTGTGAAAACCTGTTCATGGGAAACCTGCTGAAATCCTATTTTGATGACCCAAATCATGCCAGATTTAATCTTGTTGGGGGTAGATTCTGAAGTTAAAGTAGTAGCTTAATTCAAGAGGCCCCTTAAATCATTTTGATATATCCTTCTCTCGAGAACAGTTCACAGAGTACCTTCCATAGACATTATTCTCCTATCCTATAAACAGAGTAATTATCTTTTCATTGAATGTTCTCAGGGTAAATCTTTGGAAGAAAATGAGTAGAAAGATGTTCACTTAAAATGGCAGTGTGAAATTCCCAGTCCTACCTGATGCTGTCGTTTAATACACCAGATCTTGAAACCAATACTAATTTTGAGCAAGGTTTGATTGGTTTAATACCTTTTCAGCAGGTACAAGATCTTTTTGATCTTGAGAAAACTGTTCAGCAAAGAGTCTGGAATAATGGAAACCCTCTAGGTTTTTATTTACATCTCAGCTATGCAACAGTATCCAATGTATGACTAATAAAGTATTGTTGGATTTGTCCTGGCTGCTTTTGAAGACCTGTACAAGTCTCAAACCCAGACTTCAAATTATAACATAGTTAGAATTTCTTGCAGCCTGGTCTTTGTCTGTTCAGCATTAGCATTTAAGTTATTTTTCTAACTTTATTTCCAGTGACCATTTATTGTCACTGACCTGAAAATTGCTCCCACAAGTCAAAGATGCTATAGCTATTCTGTGGCCTTTCTTCGGGGTATATTTGGCATCAGATGAGGCAGACAAACTGACACTGTTCTCCTTTGACACTTCATGCCCAATGTCTGGGCATATACATTCCCCCCTCCCTACAGAAGCACTGGATTGTCAAACTGACGCCCACCACATTGGATACGGGTGGTACTTTCCAGCCTTCCCTGGATGAAACCCTTGAGCAGCCACAGCCTGGCAGAGCAGGCAGGTTTTGGAGCAGTGGGAGGTGTGAGGCTGGATCACCACTGCTGGAGGCAGCTCTGGCAGGTACCAGGTGAATGCTTTGATCACAGGCTCGTGGTGTAAAAAAGGGGACACTGCCACTGAAAAGCAGAAGTGCCCTACTCAGTTCCTTGCCTCAGGTAGTGCACACCAAAGGGACAGGAGGTGCTTCCTTGCAGCTCTGAAGGGAGTGTGTCAGGCTGGGAATCAGTGCTGCAATCCTTCAGGTCATTCATACGGGTCAGCTTAAGCAGCTGGGTTCTCCCTGTGCTGGCGTGGCGCAGTTCCCCGCCTTGCTGCTTGCAGAGGGGCTCAGCTGGGCCCTCTGAACAGGGAGCAGAGGCGATGCCTGGTCTGGGGTATGGATTCTCCTTTGGAGATCTAGAAATGTTACAGAAGTCAGAAAGGACCCTCTGCTATTAGAAGTGTGTGTGTATGTATCTGTAAACACAGTGTATTTTGACCAGGGCGTTCCCAAATGTTCTGCATTTCACTAGGGGAGGTGTAGTTCTGGAACGTGAGAGATGGCTGAGGAAAAAGTGATCCCTTGCGTTGTGTGTCTCCCTGTTGACAAGCACAGCACCATCAGGGTTCCAGCCAGACAGTGAGTTTCTAGTCATGTAAGCTTCAGCATATGTGCAGTATGCCTAATAGTCTATATATATTGTGTCACCAGTTGTAATGTTTTGGAAGTGCAGACGCTAAAATGTTTGCTAATATTGACAACACTGACATGTTTAAGTATCTTTGTAGACATCATATTTTGTATGTTGCTTTTGATATTAAAGGATACACATTTTTCTAGCCTTAACTCCAGTCTTTCAAGTTCTGCGTTGTTAGAAGGGGAGAAAATGAATGTTTAATGTTTTTCATGGTGCTAAAGTAACTGTGATCAGTTTCGAATTACTCAGAATAAAGATGGTAGTTCTAAAGTGCTCCATTTGTTACTGCATGTATCATTTTTAGTCTTAGTCTTGTGTAAAACTTGTCATTTTGAAAAGTAATTTTATCTTGTATTCTGATAATTTTTGAATCTAGTGTGCAGATTTTTGTGTAAGAATCGTTACAGCTTTTATTGCCACTGTGGTCTGACTGAAATGTCTGCATTACATTTGCTCCTAAATTAATATATGGTGCAACCCATCTCATTCTGATTGACAATCCACTTCATTAATGATTTGATTAATGATTTATGAACCTAAACTAGTGAGTTGCTTGTTTCTGAAAAAATTATCTTCTCTATTTTTCATTCTGGAGCTTAATATCAAACTTACAGAAACACTTCCATTCACAAAAGGCAGAAGGCAAATTGAGGGAGGGGCGGAAACTGTGGTAAAATAAGCTTGAGTGGTGTTTTAAAAGAAATCTGATTTTGCTTTTTGAACTGCCAGTGTAATTCAGTGGGCCCTTTAATCAGTTACTACCCTGCTACCCATTTCCCTTTGACTTACCTCGGCGATATGAAACATGAAGTGTTTCCTCATTGACAGCTTCAGTAAGTTCCAGGAATTCATTCACCTTTCTTTTCTAGTAGGGCCAAATATTTAATTTCTTTAATAAATATATCTGATGATATGGGTGAAATACTGCCTTTTCACCTGGGGTTATTCTCTAGGCTGCTTGTAGTTCAAATTAAAATTTGAAAAAGATGCCCAAAACCTTTATAAGTGCCGGGGTGCTGTTGCCATCTGTACACTCTCAGTGTGCAAAGCTTCTCTGTAGGTGTGTAAAACAACAGTGAGGAGAAGCCTGGGGAAGGCATTTCCAGTACTGCTGTACCTTTTTCAGGAAGCTGTTTTTTACAACAAGGCAAAATACTAACATCTAGAAATGTGATTTGACTCGTGTATGACTACTATTATTTTATAGTTGAAATTATTTTATCTGGAATAATCTCTACCCGTGGATCTAAGAACAGAAGCTCAGCGGTGTTCTGCAGATGGTTCAGACCGCACTCTTGCGAAGGTATGAACGTGGGATCGATCAGGGTTAAATGTTTTCTGGCAGTGTTACTTGTATCAAGCAGATACTTTTTTTTTTTTTTTTTTTAATGCTTTAATGTGCCCAGGCTCTCTGAACGGAAGGTACTTGCAACATGCTTGCCGGTGTGGGAGAAACGGGAATGGGTTGCTCACTGTCCATGCACTGTTACAGCCCGGTATCTGTTTGTTATGAACAACTTGCAAAACAAAGCAGTGCAGTTTGGAATTATCTTTCGAGATGTTTGTGATGTTAAACTTACCAGGTATGGTGGAACTCAGAGCCTTTCTTGCAGGGAGCAGGATCTCAGTGCCGGACAGGGAGCGTGAACTGAGGCTTGCTGCACAGTCTGTGAGCTGCTCCACGTGCGTGGTGGGAATTTATGCAGTTTTAATACTCGGTACTTTTAGTACCAGGCGTATTTTAATACCTGTGCTTAGGAGGCCCAGCAGCTCTCTCCCTCTTGAGAAGCTTTATTAACGTGACATAACACAGTCGTTGTAGAAGACAAAGACCTTTTATGATCGGTTGTCTGAAAGGTCGAGGGCAGTTTGAATGATAACACAGATTAAAAATAAACCAGTATTTATTACTTTATTTATAAGGGCACTTCTCCAGGCACTGTGGCACAAGCCTGCAGCGGAGTGGAGTGCCAGCGGCTCCGAGAATGTCGCTCCCCAGCGCCGAGCCCCGTTCCCAAGAGGAGCCCCCGGCCGAGGGGGAGGCCGTGTCGCCCCCCGGCGCCGAGCCCGGCGCTCCTCTCGCTCCTCTTCCCGATCCTCCTCCCGCTCCTCCCAGCGTCGTGCGCGGGGCGGGGCCGGGGGAGCCGCGCTCCCCGGGCCCGGAGCGACCCTCGGAGGCGTCGGCGGGAGCCATGTCCGAGGCCGATCGGGAGCTGCGCGTCCGCTTCATCGAGCGGGGGGAGGAGGCCGAGGCCGAGGAGGGGGCGGCCGGGGGCGGCGGCTGGCGCTGCGGGCGAGGCGCGGACGGGGCCGCGCTGCGCTGGTGCATCACCGGCGTGCTCTGCGCCTCCTTCCTGGGGCTGGTGAGTGAACGAGCGAGGGCGGCCCGGGGGCTGTGGGGGGGCGGTGCGGACCCTTCCCCGGGACGGGCGCGGTGACCCCACACTCTGCCCTGCAGGGGCTGGGCGTCGCGGTGCTGGGTCCCACCTTACCCAACCTGGCCGCCAATGTCCACAAGAACGTCACCGACATCTACTACATCTTCGTGGGCCGGTCCCTGGGCTACCTGGGTGGGTCGGTGGTCGGCGGGGTGCTCTTCGACTGCATGAACGCCAGTCTGCTGCTCGGTAAGTGCTGCCCCGCCGGGCAACTTGGGCTTCTCCCCAGCAAGAGCAGCCTCAGAGGGAGATGGATGTGTCGCCTTCAGGGAGTGGGGCCGAGCCCCGGGAACGGGAGGGCCCGTGGGCTGTGGTGCTGCTCCCCCCAGATCCCCGCGGTTGTGTTGCCGCTCCAGCGCTGTCGCCGTGTTCCGCCCTGTCTGATCCCTGCCGCCGCGTGTGCCGGGCACTGCTGCTGGGCGGCATCGCTGCCAAGAGCCCGCGCCCGCCGGGCGCATCAGCACTCGGAATTGGGATTGAACTGACAAAATCTGCATGGATTGACCAAGTTCTGCCATTGGCTTGCACTGAAAAGTTCAACTGGACTTTCTTAAAGTGATGTGCATAGAGTAGGTGCTCTTGGAACACTCAGGCTTCTGTAGTGACACTCCACAACACGTGAAACAGGAAGCTGTGTTTTGGCTGTCGTGTGTCCAGCGGAAACCTCCAGCAGTCACGCTGAGCTGCATTTCTATGGGGAGACTTTCCTCAAACCCTTCCCTTACTTAACACTCAGTCACAATCATCTTCGTGTACTGGACAAAAGTCTGGAGATTTTTGACTGGAGGGTCTTAGCCAAATTTTAACTTATTTCAAGTGGGAAACATTAATTACCATCTGTAATGGTGGGAACATTTAAACTATAGGAACCACAACTGATGATCTTTACAGCTTTCTGGACTTGTGGAAACTTGCTCCTGTAGGAGCACAGGACCGGCTTTGCCCAGGCAGAGTGGGGCTGCTCAGCCATCAGGGTGCCAGGAGCCAAACTCAACATCCAGAAAGGAGGGGCTCCTTTTAGAGTTGTGTTAGCATCCAATTCCCGCAGAGATTCTCGGAACACACCTAAAATAGCAGAAGCTCTGTCTTTTTCTGTCAAGTGCCTTTGTGCTCTAAGTTAGGGATTAAAACATATACCAGGGCTTGTTCTTTTTTTTTTCCTCCTTTGTTTAGGGAACTGTGCCTTCCTTAAAGACCGTGCTGTAATCACATGGTCAGTCTAGAGAGGATGAGAAGCTCCCATTTTTCACTGCTAATATTTGAATTCAGTCTCTTCTTACCCCCACGTGCCTGTATCCTATAAGGAGCCGTCATGTCATATAAGGTCTATGAGTCTCTTCTCTCTTTTTCCCCTCTCTTATTGTCTCAATTATCATGGATCCGTTCTTACTTGCTCTTGTTCTAAGATACCTTTACCCAGTCTCCCCTCTGTCATTTATCTGTCTGCTCCAGGACACCTGCAGAGCAGGTTTCCTTTAGCCTCCTCATTGTGCACCTGAGAAGGTCAGAGTTGCCTGTGTCTCACATTTGAGACTTTACCTTCTGTAATGGAATCAGTACACACCTGTGGAAGTGCATATTAACCTGAAATACTTCAATATTTCCTTCTTTTCCTGAGGATTCTGTTGACAATGCTAGGGAAATGATGGATCTCCTAATCCTTTCCAGTTTGGTAGTGCTTATGGCAAGAGCACAATTTGAACTGCTGAACCTGTTCTCATTTTTATCATCTGGGGGCTGCCTGTAAGAGATTTTGGCTTGTGTAGTTTTACCTCCCATGTTTCAACTGCTGGAACTTTGCTACAAGGAAGAACTGTATACTGATGAAAAATTGAAAACATCATCTGTGTTTGGCAAGGAAACTTCAAAGTGCCAATCTTCAGGTGCGGAGCTGAAGTGGACAACTGAGCACTTGCTGAGAAGTTACTTTCCAGGTCTCAGTGGGGCACTTGAGGAGCTGCACTTAATACACCCCATCTCTAGTGTTTTCTTCATGCAGCTTAGCATGCACACCTTCAAAATTGTTTTGAGTCTTGTATTCCAAGTATTTTGCTAGGACTTTCACGTTCTGGATATCGCTGCTGGTTTTGTTTGGAATTAACCTAAATTCTTAATTATATCAGCCCCCATTGATCTTTTAAGTGTCTGCTGCATCTATGATCATGCATTGACTTGAAAAATAACAGAGGCAGCTGAACAAGCTTTCTAAGAACCTAACACTGTCTGTTCAAGATATTAATTGCAGGTAATTTTGTTATGGAGGTAATTACAAGCATAGAATTGAACTGCTGAACTTCCTCCCAAATGGTAATAAAAGCAATTTCCATCTGCTAAAAAAATATTTTTTGAAATGGCATGTTGTAAGCATAGCCAGTAATGGAAAAACAAATACAATTAATGAATTGCTGCTAAATTTATTATGAGAAATTTTGTAGTTCTGTCTAAAACTCCAGAAATCCCTTGGAATACATGCCTCATGTGAGAACAGACTATAAATGAAAGTCAGTATCTTTATATGGAGGCCACTTGGTGGACAAGGTACAATTACTTTATAGGATTTCAAGAGCTTAATGATTTGGGTTCTTTTAAAAATGGAGCCAAATTAAACGTTGTGCAGTTCTCAGAGGACAGGCTTGATACTGTTTCAACCCATGTTTCACTGGTTTTGTGGTGAAGTCACATTTCTAAATCAGAAATTTGCAGACGACTTCTTAGTGTCCTAGCAGGAGCTGCTGCTCCCTTTGCTTTAGCCAAACAGGTTTGTCATGCAGGGTTTATATCCTGGTGAAATTCCTTTTTTTTTCCAAATGAAAAATGATATGTTGAACTTTCTGGGTGCTACTGCTAACGATGGATTGAGATATTTAGATTGCATCACTTATTAGGATTATCTGTAACTTCCGTAATCATGAATGTATTTGTATTTCTTGGTCTTCTGTGTTATTTAAATGGAAACTGTAGTATGTGAGGTTTTTGTTTTGTTTTTTTAACGTTTCCAGCATTATCCATGCTTGCAACAACGGCTGGTCTTTATGCGATACCCTGGTGTAAGGAACCCCTGCTGTTAACAGCCTTGATGTCAGTTATTGGAGGTTCCATGGGAATTCTGGACCTAGGTAAGGGACCCTGTGGTCTGACTGTTCTTTCACCAAAATAATTGGAAACTTCAAGCACACCAAAACAGTTGCTGGTTTTTCTTGTCATACATTTGGAATTAAAAGAAGGGAGCTGTTTTACCTGGCTATGATTCTTGGATTAATCTGGTCCTGAGGCCAGTGTTTGTGTGGGTGTGACAGGTCTTCCCTTAAGGGGTTGGGGAGTGGGTTATCGCTTGCTTTCTGGAGAAGACCAATTGGCATTTCAGTGGGCCATTACGTAGGAAGTGCCCTCTGCTCTTTAAGCAATATTTTCTTTAAATTACTCATCTACAGGAAGCTGGTGAGGATATGGTTCATTAGCATTAGCTGGGCCTAAGTCCTCAGCAAAGCCCTGGTGTTTGAGAGAGGGGTTCTTACAGCTGCTGTTGGAAGAGCTGCCCACCTATGGCTGGCTCAGTGGCAGCTGGGGCTTCACAGCACCATGGCACCCATCTCCCTGAATTAAGGGATATTTTCCACCTTTAGCTGTCCATGCTTAGGTGGCTGGGAATACAGATTTGTTCTGTCCCCCAGATTGTAATTCTGTGGCATGAGCATACTGCAAATGGCCTGGGCAAAAACAAACAAACAACCCAAACCCAGCACTTTTGCTGGAAAGCTGTTCAAACCCAGTTTCTTAACAGAGGCTTACTGCTGGAGGAAGATAATCTCAGGGGTCTCTTCCAGCCTAAATGGCTCTATGATCCTGAGATGTGTTGGTGAAGTTGCAGAGAAAATGTCTAGGTGTGGTCAGAAAGGTCAGTTATACTGGAGGTAGTAAAAATGAACTCCCACAGAAATGAGTCCCACTGGGCACAGCCTTCAGTCAGGGATGGCTGGCTTTAGCAGGCAGTTGGCATCAGGAGGCAAGGCCACAGCAAGAGGTCTGGGCACACCTAAAGATGCCTGGGAAATGTTGGCATAACAGCACATGGAGATTAGGAAATGCCCAAAAGTACATCAGTTAGCAGAGTGTTCTGGCATTGCTGTAGCATGTGGTGGTGAAGCAACACCAGGCAGCCATTCCTGGCACCTCTCCAGCGATGTCCCAGCAGTGTGTGCTGACTGCTGCCCTGCTGCTGGAGCCTGTGGATGCTTACTAACCAGCAAGGTACTACTGGAGCTGGTTGATCACCTTCAGGGCAGGGTTATTTCTGACAAAGAGCTGACTCACATGTTATCTTAGCCACCCAAACAGCGCTGGAAGCATCCCAGCCAAGGCCTGGCTGTGGTGGCTTGGCTGGCTGGCAACACAGAGGAATGTTGGCTGCTCATGTGAACTTTCTGCCTTAAATCTGTGGGTTTGAGGGAGCTCTGCTAAGGTGTAAAAGAGCACAGCACAGGATCCAGTAGTGAAGAGATGGTTTTGCACAGCACAGACCGTGTTAAATAAACAGAGTGCAGAGTTGTATTTGCTGCCTCTGGTAAGGTTGTTATACATGGCACTTGGTTTAAAAATCCTTTGTATGGGAAAATCTTGTCAGCTAATGGTAAAAATACCTTCAGTGGGTGTACTGCTTAGATCAGACCTCAGAGGCAGGGAGACTTCCCAGCTTGAGCAGGAGCAGCAAAAGAAACTCTGAGCAAAGCTGAATTGATTTGGCTGAGTGACAAAGGCTGCTGTACTGCAGCACAGGAATGTGATTACTGTTTTGTTTTCCTGCATTCTTCTGAGGGACTACTTCAAAACACCTCACTGAGATCTTACTTCCTACCGTTATTGTTGATCTAATGGTGGTGTGGTTTGGTGTTTGCAGCGGTATTGATGTAAACCCTTCTGCTTCTGGAAAGTCATTTGAACGCAGCTGGGGTGGGCCCAGCCCATCAGAAGCAAGTGATCTGTTATTTTTCCTGGGATGTTGTCTACTGGTTCTCTTTCTCTGGTTCTTAGCATTGGGCATTGTTGCTTTTGATACTTTGAGAAATGAGAAGCAGTTAAATTTTCCTTTTAAGAAAGGCTGAAAAATGCTGCAAATTGTCAAGCAGGGTAATTAGAACCGCAGAATCATAGGGTCACTAAGTCGAAAAGACCCTTAAGGTCATCGAGTCCAACCCTTAACCCAGCACTGCTGAGGCCAGCCCTAAACCATATCTGTTATACCACATGTCTTTTAAATACCTACAGGGATAGTGAGTTAACCACTTCCTTGGGCAGCCTGTTCTAATGCTTGACAACCCTTTTCCATGAAGAAATCTTTTCCTAATACCCCATCTAAGCCTCCCCTGAGACAGTTATGTCTGACTGTTGCTGCTGGATTAAGCCACTGTGTGACTCTTTGTTTTGACTGCTGTGAGTACCTTCCTAAAGCTCAAGTAATCACATGGATTTAAGGCAGAATTTCAGTTAACTGCTGTTTTGCACATTGTATTTGCTAAACCTGGCATTATTGTACATTGAATTAGTAATATAGGTTATGGTTTGTTTTGCTGGGGTTTTTTTCTTTCTTTTAAACAGTATCTGGTCTTGGACTAAAATGAATCTTTCTGATCTGCAGGTGGCAATGTACTGGCACTGAATACCTGGGGATCAGAGGCTGGGCCACACTTGCAGGCTTTGCACTTCAGTTTTGCTGCTGGTGCATTTGCTGCTCCGCTCCTGGCTAAAATGGCCTTGGGGGGTTCTGAGTTTGAAGAACTTCCAGGGGCCAAAAAGACAAACCAGTCTGTCCTGACAGACCTACCTGTGCCGACAGCATCAGCTGCATCAACTGCACCAGCACTGAAAGACCATCAAGATGAAGATTTTTTGTGGTCCTATATTATCATAGGGACATATATTCTCTTAATTTCCATCTTCTTTTTTGTTTTGTATTCAAAGGGCAGCTCAGCTCAAGACAAATCAAAGGCTTCTGCGAAGAAGGGCATGCTTGCCAAATACCACTGGCCTCTAGTTGGTCTCCTGTTCGTATTCTTCTTGTTCTATGTGGGAGCAGAGGTCACTTACGGCTCTTACGTATTTACTTATGCAATGGTCTTTGCTGAGATGAAAGAAAGTGAAGCAGCTGTTTTGAATTCTGTGTTCTGGGGTGCGTTTGCCGTGTGCAGAGGAGCGGCAATATTCGGTGCTGCTTTCCTGAGCCCTGCCACCATGATCCTGATGAGTCTCTTAAGCTCTACTGCCTCCTCTACAGCCCTGGCCTTCTTTGCACATTACCGAGCCCTGCTGTGGGTGGGAACTGCCGTGTACGGAGCATCCATGGCCACCGTCTTCCCCAGCGGCATTTCCTGGATAGAGCAGTACACGGTCATCGAAGGAAAATCGGCCTCTCTGTTCGTGGTGGGCGCGGCGCTGGGCGAGATGTGCATCCCTGTCACGGTGGGCTACCTCCAAGGCAAGTTCAACCACGTTCCTGTCGTTACTTACTCTGCCTTCGTGACTTCTGCAATGACGCTCCTGCTCTTCCCCATCATGTACAAACTGGCCAAAATTCCCCAGGAGAATGACTTGAAAGAAGTGAGTGACAGCGAGACCCAGGCGGCTTTGTTGTCAAACTCAAGGCTTACTGAGGATGAGGAGGATGAGGAGGATGTGAGAGAGTGGAATGATGCAGACTTGGAGGTAATAGAAATGAATGACAAGCTGAAAAACTCTCTGAGGGACACCTCCCGTAAGATACCAGGGGACTCTCCAGCTGAAGTCTCTCTCCAGCCCCATGTGGATGATGTATTGGGAGATTCTCCAGTGGTTGCCGGTGGCTCCCCTGGGAGACAAAACGGGAATGTTGACTTGGAGAAGAATGAATAGAGTCAAAGCTGACTTTTTTATAAATGGAAATGCAATTCAATTGTAACTGTTGTCAAGTGGTTCAGGAATCCTTTCATAGTGGTGCAGAGCTGGCATGTTCATTTGCCCAGCCTTTTCTCCTCTTTCATTTTCAGCCTGCAGGGATGTGTCTTGGAGTGGGAAGGACCTCAGTGATGTGAATGGGGCAACATGATAAATGTATAGGCCATGCCAAAACTGTTAAAACATAGAAGATGTTTTTATAAATATGAGGCATGCATCCAAGTAAGAGATGTAGTAATAACTGGGAAAGAAGGAGGACTGCTCAGACTACTCAGTTTTTTCGGGTGAGTGAAATGTGCAGGTCTGAGGTGTTTTGTCACTAAATGGTTTCATCAGAGAGGAGAGGGATCTGCTATCTGTGATGCTGAACTTCCTTACCTTGTGAAGGAGGAATGTTTCTACTGTGTTTGAAAGTTGCGTGTGATCAGGAGATCAGTTAAAAATTCTGGTGATGCCCAGCAGCTGTAAATTGAAAGACCTTTTGGCAAACTGTATGATGAATTTCTGGTTCTGAGACAAAGACAAGAAAAAACTGGAAATTATTTCTTAGGAGTGAAACCATGCCTTTGGGTCATTTAAAAGTAGTTTATAAGAAACAGCACAAAATGGGTCACTGTTTATATGCTTAAATGCATAATTCCAACCTACTGAACAGTGGCAGCAAATCTAAAGTATTGGTAATTTTAATTATGGCACTACCACTGAAATCAACAGATGTATGCAGAAGATGATAAATTATCATGTAATCTTAGAATGGTTTGGGTTGGAATGGGACTTTTAAAGATCATCCAGTTCCAACCCTGTGCCATGGCAGGGACACCTTCCACTCGACCAGGTTGCTCAGAGCTCCATCCAGACTGACTTTGAAAACTTCCAGGGATGGGGCATCCACAGCTTCTCCAGGCAACCTGTTCCAGTGCCTCACCACCCTCACAGCAAAGAATTTTTTTTCCTGACATCCAACCTAAACCTACTCTCTTTCAGTTTGAATCCATTCCCCCTTGTCCTGTCACTACATGCTCTTCTAAAAAGTCCCTCTCCATCTTTTACCTGGAGGGAGCCAGCAAGAAAGAGATGGCTTAATATATGGTATTTTTAAGCTAGTTGTTTAAATTAAGGTTATAGCAAATTCTCTGGCTTCCTGTGCCAGAATTTAACAGGGTAATGTGTTACAATGAAGATTTGAGAAGGAGAGGAAGTTACCAGTGAGACAATCCTTTCTAGTATGACTACCTGCCTCTAGCCAGCTGGATTGGTGACATTTGGGTTTTATTTCTTTGGGGGATGACATGGAGATGGACTCTTCCTAGCGGAGAAATGGTGGGTTGTTAAGTGTAGGTTCATTGCTGCTAAGCAGGAAGCCCCGGGCAGGCACAGCCATGCCAGGGAGCCCTCCCAGTAAGAGAGCAAAAAAAAAAAAAAAAAAAACAAACAAAAACNAAAAAAAAAAAAAAAAACCACCAGAGCAGCAAATGGCAAAATCTGTCTCTGAACAGTAATCTTGTAATTTATCAACTTGGAACTCCGTATTTATTGAGTATTTTTTTAAGTCTGTGTGATCAGAATGTACTTTTGTTTGGGGTTTTTAACTTTGCACTTTTATTAGTATTTTTCTTGCTAAGAGGTTTCATTTTAGTAACAGAAGAGCTCTAGGTGTAACATAGTACAGAATCTTTTATGTTCCCTGGACTTCCAGGTGTCTTTCTGTTCCCTCTTTTGTCCTCCAAGTGTGCAACCGAGGCTTGCATGGCTTTCTCCTTTCTTCGGTGAAGCTAGTAGAAAGCCAGAATCAACTTGTAGTGAAAAATGTGCATTTATTTTGTTTGCACTTTGCCATGTTGCAGGGCCTCCCTCTCCCTCTGCTGCTAGCACTTAAATGCCACTGTTTTGCCAGATTGCTTCTGTGGCATCTTTTTCCAGTGCAATGCGTGAACCTGCACCCTTACACCGTTTCACCTGTGGCGCGAGGGTTCTCTCTGCTTACAGGAATGGTAAAGGCTTGTCAATGCCAGGCCCAGTCCTGGCCCAGGCACAGGCGGCAGAGTGAGGCCGTGTGGCCCTGTGTGCTTAGCTGGTGTGACGTGGAAGCAAACAGTGTGGCAGGCACTGGGAGCGGCTGGAATGCAGACAGCTGGAGCCAGCGTTTCATCATTTTTCCTCTTCACCTTTTCCCTCCTGCACGCTGCTCTCTGAGTGTGTGGAAAGTAGGGAGTGTCAGCTGACGGTGAGGACAAATCCTGCTGGTGGAGGGGGAGGGAGAAGGTGCAGGACTCACAATGAAAGATACAGAAGCTGTTCTGTGGCAGCTCCCTGCAGGAGCTGCAATCTCCCCGGCTTCACCTGCCTTGACGTTGCTATAAAAAAACTTCGCCATACCCGAGATCATGTTGCCAGAAGAAAATTATTTAAAGAAAGATACTGGGCAACCAAGAAGATTCTAAACCCCCCCAATTCATATGCTAATTTTTGATGAAATTCCAGATCAGAATGTCCGACATGTAAGACTGTTCTCAGGGATAGTTTACTTTACATCATTTACATAATCAAGTACTAAAAAACCCCAGAAAATTAAATCAAAGCTGCATTGGGAAATATGCTGTAATCTCTTAGAAGCTTATCTACTGCATGTATACACACATTTATTTGTCTTTCCAGCAAATGTAAAAATATTGCGCAAAATAATTTATTTTTTTTTTTTACTGCCTGTATTAACTCCTGTGCGAGTAACTTCAATTCATCCCCATTCCCTCCTTCAAAAGCAGGAGGCCTGTGTGGTAGAAATGGAGCAACAGGCTGGAATGCCAAGGTAAGAGCAGCATTTTCCCGCAAGTAAAGGAGCCAAGAAACAGTGGCTGTAAGACAGTGGAAGTTGAAGAATTATCTTTAAGAATTATCTATGTAGAATCACTTTCCATTGATAGGTGGAGGCCTTTGCCTGGATGACATCTAAATTTAGAGTCATCTTAACAGGACTTGGAGCCTTCAGTATCTTAGTTCTGGTCTTAAACTTGAACTGGGACAGATTAACAGAAAGTGTTCTCCTTATCACCTAACCAGCCTGATTTTAATAGCAGGGGCTGCCCTTGACTGAAAATGAAATGCTTGAAGCAATTTCAATTTAAAACAAGATCTAGGACATTTCCAATGATGAGTCCAGCTCAGAGCAATTCTAGGCACCCTTGATGGTCAAGGCTTAGCTCCCTGCTCTCAGATTTTGGTATTACTCAAGGCTTGTTTTTAGACAATGAACGTTAATTTTCACATGTTTAAATTTTCTTCCCAAGTAAATTGATTCTTGGCATACACAGCTGAAGTGAGGATCTGTTTACAGTGCAGATCTATTTTAAGTTACAGGTCCTCCAGAAAGCTTAAGTACTTACATGTTAGGAGTTGAAACTACTCGGACAAACTATATTACATTGCTATTGCCCTGCTTATGCTAGAAAAGCCATCTCTCTGTTGAGGACAAGAGCTTTAATCCATGGATTAGATGCCTGAATTTGATAATCCTATTTTTTGTCCACACACCCAGGAATGGGTTGAAGATGAGCGCTCTGCTCCAGTGTGAAAGGTAACCTCTTGCAGTTAAGTGTCATTTAATACTTCATTTATGCCGAGGCACTGCCAAGTGCTGGACTGTACTGCACACACTCACTCTCCTGGCATTTGCACTTTTATTCTGCACATGCTCGATGCTTGAATGCAAGACCAGGCAAAGTTTTATGCCTTGATGTTTGTTTCTTTTAAGTTACTTTGCATACAAGTGCATTGCAATCTGTGGACTTTCTATTATATATGTAACAGTTTTTATTGTGCTCGGTGTAGGTTTTACATTGTACTGTATAATGTGACATTTAATAGACTGACGCGTGTCTTGACTGCAGTAAATTCTGATCCGGAGAAGGCACTCAGGTTCCTGGATGTAAATAAAGTTTTGTTCTATTTTTCAAACCTCCTCTGGACTTTTAATTTTAAAACTCAGTCCTGTTTTGACTAATGGAAAGCTACAAATGCTTCTCTTCTGGTTTGGGGAAGGCCTCCAAGAATTGCTACTGACATTTTAGATCCCAAAGTTTAAGCTGGATTCTTAACTTTGATTTGAACAGTCTTGTTTTTACATTACTGTGTGTGCCAGAGAAGGGAAACAAATTGAGGGTAAATATTAAAAAAAACCGATAATTTTTTTACCATATCATTTTATTCAACTTTAATATGGTTTCCATTATTAACTTCTAAAACAAAATGATTTCCAGTTTAGAAAACAATGCACTGACCACATAATTCCTTTTCCATTTTATACAGTTATACAAATATTCTAAATACACATTTTGTCAAGATGGTGGCAAATAAGATTTAACTGTACAGTACATAAGGAAAGAAAATATTTTAAGCATATTTAGAAGCAATAGAAATGTCTATACAAAACAAGCAAAAATGGAATAAAATTTTATATTTAAAGTATTGCAACAGTCCCACAGGTTTGTAACAAAAATGTCTTTGCACAGTTCCTCACAATGCCCCATTAATAGCTAAAGCAAGACAGCAATTTTTAGAAAATAATGTTTCAAAATGCTACACATGGTACTACTGCTTGCACAGTCTGATCAAAATAACAATCTACTTGGAATCAAGCAAAACTTAGGAGGAGATATACCAACCAACTTTAAAATTATCTGTATAAAAGTCATTGCACATTATTTTACTCAGTTGTTTGAAAAGTAAAAAAGTGTATTTACAAAATATTTCGCAGACAAAATTATAAAGTGAATGGATAATATATAAGTAACACATCTTGATACTGACAGTTCAAGAACACACACGAATGGTTTTATCGTTTCAAGAGGTTTTCAGTGCTCCTTCCTCCAGGAAGTAAACTTGACTTCTACTTTGAAATGGATTTACAAGATGTTACACAGAGCTATTTCAACATCAGCATTATAAAACAGTATGTTAGAAACATGAAAGGAAGAAGAAATTTGTACATCTTAAAAAGTGAGCTATTCATAGATCAACAAATGGGTTGAGTTTTTTTTTAATTTAGTTGTTATAAGTGTTCATTATTCTTCAGATAATAAACCCGACGGCTAAAATGGAAATCCTGGACTAGGTGAGAATTGAAAAAGCACCATGCACAATAGTCTTAGTGTGGTAAACACTGAAGAAAAAAAAATAGCACCTGGAATCCTGTAACACAGATCATTTAAAACTGGTCAAGCAGCTGGCGGAGATAGGGTGCCTTTGACAGTTCTCTGCTTACTCTGGAGAGCTTGAAAAGTACTGGGCAGTTGAGGGAGACACACTGGATCTGCCGATCAAAGCAGCCTGTGCAGTTCTTGCATATCTGGATTACACGAGAAAAAGCAAACCAATTATTTTAAACGACACAAGTGAGGCATAAACCACTAGGGACTGCTAAATCCTCAAGACCGCATCAGCAGAACAGGCACAGCCCTTCTGCACAGAGCTTTTCCCCAACATGGAGGGATCCACAGCAGCTCCCTTCTCTGCTTCAGCCCCTTTGGCTGCTGCCACACAGCTCATTTGGCCACTGGTGCATGGCTGGCAGCATCGCCCACTGAACTGGGCAGAGAGCAACAGCAGGACACTACAGCTCGGGTTTCAATCCTTCTAAGTCCTACTTGAACTTGAAAAATAAGGTAAATAAGTTGACTGGATTTAAGCAGGGCAGTGTGTTCTATTTGTGATAAACTTACTCTCTCTAAAAGTTTCCTAGTGAAAAAAGACAAAACTCTTACCGTGCAGTTACTCTCTGCAGGGAAAAGGGACTTTAAATAAATTACTTGTTTCAAGATAAGCTTTAATTAGAGTTTTACCTAGTCAGAGTCAATCAATCCCAACACAGAACAGGCCACAGAAGTTGCACTGCTCTCCTTGTTCAAGGAACTACTTGTTAATGCTGCTTGAAAATACTTTTAATGTGAGATACCTGATGGAATAAAATAGCAGCAGGCACAATTTTTCCAAAGGTAGATACCTTTAGAAAACTAAAGGCCCCTGCTTCACTATTTTATTTTTGTCCTTTGCAGCATTTGCCACCTCCAACAGTTTTTCCAAAACCTTAGAAATTTGCTTCCAACCACACCTGTGTTTTGTAACATTAAAATGTTACACATTTTATCCTCTCATTTCCACAGCCAGATCAACAAACCCAAATTGTATCTCTTTGCTTTTACAACTAGTTCTTTTCCTTCTTTCCACGTTCTGTGCTGATGCCAGGCCTGCATCAGGACCAAATCCCTGCAGGCCAGAAACTCAGACTGACAATAGCTGGAGAGGGGCAGCCCCTCCTGGCCAAGTCCCACACGCGGCACCTCAGAGAATACCTGAGTCCTCTGGCCTGCAACTGTGACCAGAAGGAACAGGATTTAAACAGCTGGTTCCAGGTTTGTAACCTCAGAACTACATCTACCCTAGTTCTTCCAAAACAGGCTGTGGGCTGTGGCTGGTTTAAATGCAAGGGACCAAACTAAATGGTACTTGAGACATGTGCTAAGTTCAGTTTGTGATGAGAGGAGAAGTCTATGGTTTTAACCTAGAGCATGTAATTTCTGAGTGAGGTTTAAAATAATGTACAGCTCAGTGTTATATCAGTTTTCTGCTGGCTCCAGCATGTTTATAATCTCAAAGTGCTAAAAATTTAAGCTGTGAAGGATATATATGCCATCATATTAAAATAAGACAGATGCTCTTACAGAGACATCAAGCACTGATTGGGACAGGATCCCAGGCCTTGCTGAGTTGTTGCAGGGACAAGAGAATGTTCTAATCAAACTCACTGATCCTTCTGTGGAGCTGAACCAGTCTGCCAAATTCTGATTTATTCCAGAACAAGAGCAATGCTAAGGGTTCAGAGTACCACAGGAAAACTGCAGAACACTCATCTCCTCCACTTACTGCCATTTACAATGCAGATAAGAGCAAATATTACAAAATACAGCAGGAAGTCCACACCTTAGTTATGAAATATTTATGAAGTAAATTACAGTGGGTTTTTAGCAACCCCATGAGAACCTATTAAATCAATGCTTAGATTTAGGAACATTTATATCCCTGACATTCAGACAAGTCTTTAAAATGGTTCACGTGCTAGTGCTAAAAATAAATTTAAACTAAAATAGTTATTAATTATAAAATACGACAGCATGAAAATTAGGTGAGGGTATGCATATGTTTCCACAAGGGGAGGCATTCTGCTTTGCTGTAATATATTCATGAGCACAGTCAGCTACCCTCTTAATTGACTTCTAGCTCAAGGGGAAAAAGCAGCTCGGAAAATTCCTATTGAGAGGAAAGGTAACAAGAAAATCCCCCAACTAAACAACATCCATATTATACATATAAATAAATAAATTTTCTGGCCCAAACATTTTTGTTTCTAGAACATCATCTGTTATTTTAATGCAAAAAAGGGTGAATCTTTTACACTCTCACAGCTGTCAGGATAAAAAGGGACCTACAAACCATATAATATACTCTTAAAAACCAGAAGAAAATGAGAAAAGCATCTTTTGTTCTGATCCCCTCCTTTGCTTTAGCTTTCCACAAGGCCTAGGAGAGTAACAGCTGCTGTGCTGCCTTCGACAGCAATGGAAAAAGCAAACAAGCTGCAGCATATTTAACACACAGACCATAATTCCAATTTCTGTTGGGAGCATTCAGTAACACACTGCGTTGAAATTTCAGCCCCTGTCTCTTGCTGACAGACATCTGACAATGCTTTAATCATACCTGGACCAGCTGTTCTTGCTTACGCTCCAACTCTCGGATTTCTTGGTTGAGAATCACTGCCACATGCTGTGGCTGACTCCTGCATTTATTACAGATCCCATACTGGGTCAGTTCATCACACACGGGACAGTGTAAGGTCGTGAAATACTGGGAGATGGTGCCTTTGCGTCCTTCTAGCTCAGTGCGGGCAGCTGAGGCAGCCTTCTGAATCTGTTAAGAAAAATAATTAAGACCTAATGAACTTCCCAGACAGTAGCTTGCCTTATTCCTAGATTACATTTTTTTTTTTTCCTCAAAGGAGTAAGAAAGTGCAAGACGGTCTCGAGGGCATGGGCTCATATACAAATTATGAACATGGATCACAGCACTCTGAAGAGCGCAGCACTGGCCCTGAAGTGATACACTGATCAGAGCCCTCCTCCACACCTATTTCACAGGGAACCTGCAACCAAAAATATCCTCGGTCACATGCTTAACTCCTGATCTCACCTCAAACTCTGCCTCCTGCAGCTGTTTCTTTTCTAGGTGCTGATCAGATTCTCAACTAAACGTGCCCTGGCTGCAGCCCCAGTGGCTGCCTTCTGCATCCTGCCTGCCCTCGAGTGTCTGTGCCAGGCAGTCCTGGGCACAGCTCTGCAATAGTGCTTTGGTCCACGGCACTAGCTCATGCTCTGATTTCCTTGGACAAGGCTCCACCACTGGCCCATCACCCTGGGAAGTTCCTTCTCTGCACTTGCTCCTGGCTGCTGCATGACTTTTGCTTTGTGCTATCCTTCAGTCTCCTGCTGCTCTGCTCCCTGTGACTTCCTCGCTGCTCCTTGGCCTTGCAGAAAGCCAGGGCTCTGTTTACCATTTTAGAACAGCTCGTTGGAGATACTTAAGGTTACTGCCACGGTGCCATTGGAAAGGTAGAGAAAAGAAGAAGAACTGAATTCAATCAAGGCTATACTGGGAAATACAGCTATACTGCTATATTGCAGTGCAAAACATGATGTATTATGATGCTGCTGAAGTCTACTCCGAGCAGAGTAACCAAACTACACAGATACACTGTCTTTCACCATCCCTTTTTGTCAGGGGAATCACAAAGTAAAATCCAGCTATCTAACTCTTCCTGCATCTCAATGACTTCTTTAACTTTTAGGGAAGTCACGTGTGGGTATTATTGGTTTTAAATTTCTGGTGATACAAATTTTTAAAGTGTTCCTGCTGCTGGGGCATGCCACCTTTTCTATACAGAGGAAAGATCTTCAGAACGTTTTGGAAAAACAGGAGTTCCAACATCTCTTACAGAGGGGTTTAAAAGGTGATATGGCCAAAGAGATGCACATACAGCTACTGTTAAAAATACACAGTTACAGCAAAATACTATCTAAAACTATAGAAGGGATCAGAAAACAGAACATGACAGTGTGATCAACCCTGCACAGCAGGGCTGGCTGAAAAAATTGATTTACTATGGGAAAAAACACAGAAGATCTAAGAATCAGGATTGCATATTTGAGCATCAAACACTGCTTCACAAAATAACCTTTGCTGTTGTCTCCTATCAACCTCATTCCACTAGAAGTCACAACAAGGCCAAACACTGCACACAGATACACTGCACTTGCTAACTCTTGCTTGAAAACACTCACCCGGGGCAGCTCGTGGTACCAGCTGAAGACGTCTATGCCAATGAGTGAGAACACCCTGGCCAGGGGGGGCAGGATCTGCTTGGTGATGTAGTAGGTGGCGTTGAGCCTCAGGCTGGGGTCCTGCAGCACCTCGATGGGCCGCCTGACGAGCTGGATCAGGGGCAGGCCGGGCATGCCGTACACGACGACGTAGGGCACCCGCTCCCCGACGCGCGGCTCAGAGCGACGGTCGTAGGCGAGCATTCTCCTGTCAAAACACGGCCTTGAGAATGCATCCAGAGGCAAATTCACAGGTATTTCATTCGCCTGTAAGCTTCCCCACCTGATTATATTAGTTGCTCTCCAGATGACTGGAGTTACAGCCTATTACGAAGCACAGGACCAAATTGTTTCATTTTTGTCTGGTGATCAGACCTAAACGTTAGAAGCTGGGACACAAGCCCTGAAGACGTGTTCTTTTTCAGGTCACTTGGATTTCCATGCAGGTTGTTTTCTAGCTACCCCTTCCTTAAGGAAATATTTTAATAAGGAGCAGTCAGGGTACTAAAAAGAGCTCAAGTACAATTTGCTTTCTGGTAAAATTGTCCTTTGCTTTCTGAGACTGCTTGCTCAGTAGAATGATACCTGCTTCAAACTGAATGATCCTTTGCTCAGAAAGCAAAGGATAATTCCATTTGAAGTAGGTAACAGTTTTGGACTTGGATGTTATTTTATTTAAAAAACATAGCTTAATTGGAAGACCTTTTGTATTAAGCCAGGTGACAAAACATTCCAGCTTTCATTATCTATTTATCTATTACTGATAAATTATATCAATGAGATTAAATATTAACTTTAAGTAAGGTACTTTATTAAAAATGAAAAACTATGCCTGGTAATGTATTTCACAGCACTAAGAGACATCACTATCACAATCTGTAACATATCTAACATGAGTGATAAGTAATCTTGGAGAGTCCAGTCCTTGTACAAAACCCACACTGGAAGTAACAGAAGTGAACACGCTGTTACAGCGTCCTGACAAGACTTTCCTCTTGAACGTGTGGCTCTTTCCAGGATGACAAAAGGCTTTCTAGGACCATCTCTTTTCACACACAGAAGAAAGTCAGGGACAACTGCTTCAACACTATTTGAAGGAGACATCTCACTGCTACCCATAACTTGACAGTACGAAGGTCAAGAGAAAAAATATCCACAATCTTTTACCCAAAATGTGTCAGTACAAAGATCAAGAAAAAAATACCTATGAGCTCCTACACATAGCCTGTCCGCACAAAGGTCAAGATAAGAAGTATCTATGATTAGCACTTCTTGATCTGATTACCTGGTGATTTCCAGAGCAGGTACACAGGCTCCAGGTCTGTATGCTGAGCTCCCTCTGTACTCTTTTGCAAAGATGAAGTCCTGCATGCTGGCTTTTCCTTCCAGTAACTTCATGCATTGATTCTGAACATACTGCTTGATCTGACTTATGTCCCGTGTTTCAAATAGCAGCTTGATAGAACACTCAAGTATCTTTACAACCAAAGAGAAAGGTGAGAAAAACATGTATGCTTAACTAAAACAGAATTAATTCCAATTAATTCAGTATATTACACAGAAGTACAAACACACTGCTTAGAAAAAGTACCAGTGGTGAACAAGGGTATTAATATGACAACAGGTTGTAATCTCTTCCACTCAAAGACATTCCCAAGCACATTACTGGACAACTTTTTCCTCAGTTTGCCACATCTTTCATGACATCATCCATACTCCAGCACTAAGATTTTTTCAACAGTAACAGAAATTTCCAGAATATGAGAGAAGATGTTTTTCCCTGCCTTCTAAAATATTTTGCCATGACTTTAGTAAACCCTTCTACGTGGTTACCTTTTTTACTGGCATAAATTTCTTTTAATTTGACTAAGATTTCCTAATTTCTTTTTAACCTCTCAATACACAGCTTAAAATAAACAGGCAAGAAAGCATATTTTAAAGGAATTCTTACCTGAACTAGATTTATGTAAGTGAGCTATCTGGCAGACAGATCAGCATGTCTCACTCATCTGGCAGTAACACTTCCAGTTAAAGTGAACTGGATCAAGAATGGTCTTTGAGAGAACTTACATGGACCAAGGGCTTTTAATGGGGTTTTTAGGGGATGAAATATAAGCTGTAAAATGCAAGTCCTTGTAATGCTGTAAAAGATCTTCAATTTATCTTTCAAACGGCTCACACTAGAAAAACAGATGAAAACTCAGACAACTCAAAAGGACTAGAAGCTCTGAGAAAGGACAAATAAAAAATGAAAGAAGTGGATTATAATTTCCTTCAGGAAGAAATTTAATACTTTACCTTGGAAACAGCAGGGCAAGAGTCCCTTCGGACTGTCTCTATGCCTTTTGCATCAAATACTGGGTCCTTCTGGTCCAGTGTTTCATACATGTAACCCACGTACCTCTTTTTAGTTTGCAGGACACATGGCAAGTAGACCTGGAATGTTTAGAAAGAAGATAGCCCAATCTGTAGTATGTTGGGAATATAAAGTGACTTTGAACATAGAGAGTATCCTAAGGAATACTGTGCTTTGTTGGTTTGTTTGTTGGGGTTTTTTGTTTGCTTGCTTTTTTTTTTTTGTTAAATCATTACAACTGACAAAATAGATCAAAGGACTCTTAAAGGATGGCTGAGGAAGCTGGGATTCTGTGGTGTTCCATTCTTAAATCACTTTAAATTTCATTCAGCAGAAGCACAGATGGAAAGTGACACACAGTATAAACTATTGCAAGTACCCTTACTTTTCTGGATTGCACCTGTCACCATTTCTAATATAACTCTATTATCTTTCTTTCTTATAAAGACAACTTCATTTCAAACATCAGAGAAGAAAATGTTCCTGGCAAAAGTAGTGGCTTAGAACTTCCTGTTTTCAAACTTTATCTAATAAGGAGGTGCCAAAAATCATCTAGCATATCCATTTGGGGAAAGTATGCTTTTTAAATGCCTGTGCTCGGAGAAGAGTCTTCTCAGGAATGGATTTTTAGAGTCAAGGTCTCTTTTGCCTGTTTTCTCCAACCTCTTATTTTGTTCTTGATTGTGTAAGTATTCCTTGACCACTTTTAAATAAAAGAATGGAAAACAATTTCTTCTTCGTAATGTTACTAGGATAACACCACATCTTCCCGACTCTCATGGAAGAGGGAACAGTGAGTTTAGGTTGCCTCAGGCTTACAAATTCTGAATGAACTCGCTGAGCCAGGAATGTATTTTGAAAATATCCAGACCACCTGAAGTAAAGCTAACTGACCTGAACACCTTGCTAATGACTCCACCGTGACAAACTTTCAGCAAAGTCAGTAACACATTGCTTTACTCTTCTATAAAAGATTTGTTGTGGTTAGTATTTCTTCCAGAAGCCTACTGAATGGATTTCTATGATTTTTCATTTGACAGGTGTATGTATCACAGGGACATATGCTGAAGTGTGCTAAGTCTGGCTGAAAAATAAATATCAGGCTTGTAATTAATGTGCTGGAATTTGGGATGGTGAACATTTCCTCTACTAAGTTGCACACATAGATTTAATTGTAGGTATACAATACCAAACTGAGGGAAACATTTCCAAAAACTGATGAGACAGGAATTCAAACTGCCTGATGTTGCCAGCACAACAAGCCACTGATGTGAAAGCAGGAATATTTTTTTTTAATTGTTCATACTGTAGCGCTCCTCTGAGAAGGTCCTTGAGGCATTAAGCAGCTTGCAGTATATCCACAGAAACAGCACAACACATGATTTGTTTATCCTTATGTACATTAGGGTTCAGAAAAATATTTTCTCGTCAACATTTTTGTGTGGGGTTTTTTTTTTTTTGGTTGTTGTTTGTTTGGTGGGCTTTTGGTGTGTGGTTTTCTTGGTTATTGCTGTTGTTTTGTTTTGGGTTTTTTTTGGATAACACCCTACACATTTGAAGCAAAATATTTTACTTTTACCTTTTCAAACTTCAGTTTAACAGGTTTGGGGTTTGTTGCTGTTACAGCTTCAGCAATTTCTTGACCAATCTTAAAAGACTGCTCCTTTGTGGCTCCTTTCAAGAGTACAAACATGCTACAAGAAATCAGACATAAGAAGTGAGCACAGATCTGTTCAACACAGTTCCTGAAAATTATAAGCTATAGTTTCCTAGTAGAGAGGCAGGGATGCTGCTATCAGTTGTACTCCCTTCCTTCAGCTAGAAAAGCCCAACATCCGAGAAACTTTGGTGTTCAGCGTGAGATGAGGAGTGCCAAAGGGCTGATGAATGCTGTGACTATCTGGTGAGGCAGGGAACGTGACTGCTCCCAGGCACTGCAAAAGTGGAGTGCCCAGCAAAGCACTGTAAAGAGCTCTGGTATGCCATTTTTCCCCCCACTATGGGCAGCAACAGGATTTTACTCCTTCCTCCAACAATTTTTTTCTAAAATGAAACCACTGTGAATTCAATATCTTTGCAATGTCAAGTCTTTTATCAGATCTGGCTGAAAGCAGTCACTAGATTCACAATTATTAAGAAAGGACAGCCAGACAAGCTTTGTTTCCCAATGGCTGAAAAACTATCCAAGTGTGGAACAGAGATGGATATGCCTAGAGCATGGCTATTATTTAGATGAAAGACTGACTGAGAAAACGTATGCCAGGCAGCCTAATAATATCTTTGTACACTCTGGTGGCTGCTTTTGAATTGCATCCACTTCTGAAGCTTAAAACAGTGCCTTCCTCGAGGTGCAATGCCTACTGTGTTGTAAATACTCTATTTTCCAAAATAAAAATGGCATCAGAAACAGGCACAAAAATACTACTATGGTAAATTAGATTTATATTAATTCACAACTGAAAAAGTATTTCCCCTCCCCCCTTTCTGTTCCACATAATTTTCAAAAGAAAGGAAACTTCAAAGTGCTAGAAGAAATCCAAGCAAACTCGGTATTAGTCACTTTGGATATTCTGCAAAGGCAGTAAGCAACATATAAAGAAGATCCACGTACACTTTTCAACATCATAAATTCACCTTGTTGAGACAAAAGCAAAATCTGTCTATGAAGACCTACTATGATTTTAAAACATTTTAAGAAGCAGACCATGAATTACCTGTCTGTATCACCATATACAACATGAGCACCCCATTTTTTTGTATCATTCACCAGTTTAATGGCACGCTCCAATGTTTCTCTGGCTTTGTGGACAATGCTGTCTCCAATCTGCAAAGTTAAAGACAGATTCAAAACCTTTATTCTACTGCTAAACCAAATACTAGCTTTTGGTAAACACAGCCTAACAGTGCTTGATCTTTTTAAGAAAATTATGTATCTTTTTATGAAAATCGTATTGAGACAATATATTTTATTTCACACTTTAAATGCATATAATAAATAAAAAGGTTGCTTAACTTACCCCAAAAAACCAAGAACTAAAAGAAAAATGATCAAGAATTATTAAGTATTAAAATAAGGAAAAAACTGTTTTAAACTTCTTTAGAAGTATTAAAAATCTCAGGAGCAAGACAAGACTGCTCAGGATCATTTTCTCTACTTTTTGGATTCTGCTGATTCCTATGAAAAATCTCCAATGTTTTGTTTTATTTCCACTGTTAGAACTGTAATCCAATCTGCCTTTGGAAACAGTTCTACAGAAATACCAACTCCAAATGCTCCTTTATGGGAAGAAGAAAAAGAAGACCTTTATATTTTTCTAGACGATCACAAATAAATCTTTAGTTGCTGATTTTTAGTACTACAAATGAAAACAGCTTTTCTGAAGGTATTAATTTGTTTCAAACAATAATATTATGTTATCTGACTGGTGTCTTTCCAACATTTTCATCTGCAACCCTTACCTCAGTGCATGGCATTCTTCCAGAAAAATTAGCAGCAGTATAGCCAAAAGTAAAATTAGCTATATATTTAAGACCCAACTGGCGAGCTTCAAGCATTCGAGTCACAGCCTTGTCATGCTTATAAGCCTTCATTGACTGTTTCACCATTATCCTGGTCTTCAAGATTTCTTCTAGCATCCTTGGCAGCACACCCTTTCTTACTGAAGGCTGCCGTAAAGGGAACAAAGAAAAACAAGGTGTTAAAAAGCCCAACGTAAACAGTTAAGAGTAAAATCAAACCCCAGAACTGTTAGTTAACGAAGACAAATTAAGTAGCAAGATGCCCTTGCCACCAACAGTTTTGCTTTCCCCACAAATATTACAAGGAACCTAGAACACAGGCAAAGCACTTAAGGACAGAACAAACAGCTTTTTGTTCTTTGTATTCATCGGCCCTGCTAATGCAACGTTTAGATAACCTTATCAACTGAAATGGGACTTCAATATTTAGCCGTTAATTCTCAAAGTATTAAATGCTGGAGGAACATTATCTTTTAAAAATTCTGCAAATATTCTTTACTTAAAAGTTTTTGTTTTACACTAAATACGTGTATGCTGGTGATTGGCTAACTATTTGTAACAGCTCCAGGCCATATGCATTACATATCAGCCAGGAGGACGCATAACAAAATGAGAATAGGAAGCAAGTCAGGGAGTTCCATGTCCTAAACCATTACTTTTTCTAAGAAAGCACTCTGTGGTACAGGCAGGAGAAGAATGAATTGTTACACACAGATAATTACTGTTTGATCCCCAAACTACACAAGTAAAATACAGTTTAATTACAGATGAAATAAGCCTTCAGTATAAAGGAAAGCATAAAGACATTTTACTTCCTGAACTGCCAGAAGCTCAACGCTTTGACAAATATCAAAACCACTGTGAAATGAGATATTGAACCTCCCCTTTCTGTCTGCTCTTAATGCAGCAAAATATAAACTATAATATCAATTTGATCTTATGCTAGGTTAGCCAACAGGCAGTGAAAATGCTGTCACAGAGCACTAATATCATTACCTTGACAAAAGCTACTCCACTGGGTGACACTGTAATGTCGTGCCTAATCTGGTAAAGTAAGTCAGGAGGTACTCTCAGAGATGTACAGCCAAATTTGAATGCATCATACCTAATAAAGAGAAAACTTAAATATGAAGACAATTCCTTCATTTACAGACTAATCAAGCAAAAGCATCAGCTCACATTAAAATGCTGATAACACCAGCAAGGACAGAGTAATCTCAGGTATAAACAAACATAACATCCTTTCAAATTTCTTAGCTACATACCAAAGGTTCTAGGAACAAAGTAGTAATAAATAGCTAAATTCCAATGCATGCATAATTTATCAGTTCTGCTCTGTGTTATGAATTATTACCAAATACTCAGTCAGTGGAGGCACATACTCAATACTGTAATCCCCTATGGAAACCGTGCATGTTTACCAAGTACCACACTGCATTTTCTTCCTACAAATTCAAAATTTCAAATCAGAAACTTGCAAACCTGATGGTGACACCTAGCAATTATTGCAGGCATCTTTCCATTCTTCAAAATACTGTTTATATTATAGAGTAATTATAAAGAGCAGTGAGATCTTTTTCCAATTAACAGAATAACTGTTAAGCTCAATAAAAGATGCTACAAAGAATAACTCAATTGTACCGTTTAATTTTTAGTAGTTAGAACCAGAGTGAACTACAACTGATATCATAACTCATTAAGGAATAACCCCAGTCCAGTCTTGAAGACAGATGGTGGATTTATATTAATTTTAACTTATTCTGAAGTAATATTAAAAACCAGCACCACGACAGTAATCAGAGGTGTACACACACACATGTACAGAGCTGTTTTGGGGGTGTTTCAGGAGAACAGAGTCTAATTCTATATTTAATTAAAAATACATATTGATGTGTATAGATATGTGTGTGTATACACACATGCACACACCCACGTGGTAGATTTTCATCATCTGTATTGTATAACAGAAAACGGTGTTATTCATAAATGCCCATAGTTTCCAATGGCAACCAGGGGTTCCTGGTACCTTAGAAAAGACACTCAAAAAAGACTTAAAAGTCTAAAGTCAAAAAACTCAGAAAAGTCTCTACAGAATCAAAGACTGTGAGAAAAGAGTAGCAACTTACTTTCCTAAGTTTTCAACATGTCCCAGGCAGGTTGAAAAACAGTAGTTGTATGCTATGACAATGGAAGGATATAAGGACTGGAAATCCAAGACAAGAACAGCGTTGCTGTAGAAGCGGGATTCTGGCTCCATTATCAAGGGAACACACTGTGGGGCTTTCATCTGAGCTCGCTGCTGGACACTGGGAGTCACAGCAATGTAGTTCATCGGCTTTGCAATGCGCAGCATCACAGACTCCACACGGTACTGCCAAACAGTTTGGATATAACCATTATCATTTTAAAAATGCAGAACAAACGTGTGTATTAACTAGTGCAAATACATGCTTCTATTCCCTGAATTTAAAGTACAGATAACTACTTTTCCAAAATAAATAGCCAAGCTCTTAATGTATATTTTAATTGTATTTTGTATCACTAGATCATCTTCAGGTTCCTTTCCAACCCTAAACATTCTATGATTCTGTATTTTGTATCACATATAGTAGAACTCCTCCATGTGTTTCCTCTTCATTTAGCCCTAATCATTGAAAATCAAGTACTTTTAATTTTTATCTACAGAAATAATAAACATCCAACAGGCTTCAACAATATATGTGGATGGCCATGCTACAGTCAGTGAATGAGCATTTGCTAAACTTGCAGATCAATGAAGAAAACAAAGTATAATATGCAGTAAATGCACTGGGTATCATGCTTTCTCCCTGATACCACAAGTAGAGCAAAAATCAACAAACACCTTGTTCAAGACATGACAAAATGTCACATGTGTAGCTGGCAACAAGAGAAAAAAATCCCAGCCCTATTTATTTATGTATTACTCAATGCTTCAGTAAAGGCTTTACAAGCACAAATGGGCTTCATTGTGTCCATTCACAATAAAAACCAAAATAGCTGAAAATTTCATACATGGGTGGCAAGGGACTAAAAATCCCAAAATATCAAAGAACAATCCTACATAATGCTAAAATCTTGTGCTTTGTAAGCAACTAAATCACTGTTAAAGGCCACCTGCCTGACATACTACATATTCAGTCACTGTACTGAATGGGTTAGATATAATTTCTTTAACCTTGAAGTTATAAATGAACTTATAGAACCAACAGCTTTAACAAGACCTTGCACCTTAAAAACAGGTTGGGGTTTTTGACGTGCAATTAGGGAGCAACATAAACTGCCACTGCTGCCTTGCACTAATTGCACACTAATTTGTGTCCAGTGATGAACTCGGATGTGTGACAAGATGGTCAGGGACTGGTTCTGACTTCTGGTCAAGAGGTAGGTTTTGGCTTTTTTTCCCCTAGTTTTCATAGCATCATAGAATTTAGCTTGGAAAAGACCTCTAAGATCACCAAATCCAACTGTTAACCCAGCACTGCCAAGGACCATGTCTCTTAACTAACTCCAGGGATGGTGACCCTGGATAGCCTGTTCCAATGCCTGACCATCCTCTAGGAGAAGAAATTTTTTTAATATCCAATCTAAACCAGCCCTGGCACAAACTGAGGCTATGTCCTCTTGCCCTATTGCTTCTTTTTTGCGAGAAGAGACTGACCCCCACCTCACTACAGCCTCCTTTCAGGGAGTTGTAGAGAGCGATAAGGTCCACCATGAGCCTCCTTTATTCCAGGCTAAACAATCCCAGCTTCCTCAGCTACTGCTCACAGGACTTGTGCTCCCGACCCTTCACCAGCTTCATTGCCCTTCTCTGGACTCGCTCCAGCACCTTGGTGTCCTTCTTGTAGTGAGGGGCCCAGAACTGGACATAGCACTTGAGGTGAGGCCTCACCAGTGCTGGGTACAGAAGGACAACCTGGTGCTGCTGGCCACGCTGTTTCTGACAGAGGCCAGGATGCCACTGGCTTTCTTGGCCACCTGGGCACAGCTGGCTCATGCTCAGCTGCAGCTGACCAGCACCCCGAGGTCCTTTTTCCAGCCACTCTTCCTGTAGCCCTGCATGGGGTTGTTGTGAGCCAAGGGCAGAACCCTCATATAACTGGCCTCAGCCCATTGACCCACAGCCTGTCCAAATCCCTCTCTGGAGCCTTATTAGCAGCTCTAGCAGATCAACACTCTCTCCCAACTTAGTCTGCAAACTAAGAGAGCACTTGATCCCATTGTCCAGATCATCAGATCATCAGCAAAGATAAAAATCAGGACTGGCGCCTCTTGTTTGTCTGGCCCACGCTTAGTGCACTGGTGCAGGTGCACCTCAGTTGGGCTTTTGATCCTAACACCTTTTTGGGGGGGAAAAGCCCTAATCTCTACATGACCATTCTCAGGTCCATATGTGGTTTCTAAAACATCAATAACCCTTTTGTCTTTGCTGCCATGTGGATCTCCACCCCCTGCCTCCACTGAGACAGCAGACCAAAAGACTTTGCTAGGACACTGTTTCTCAACCATTGGTGTGATGCTCCCAGGTTTATCTTTAGAGCGCCTGGTCTTATTCCTTTCTCCCTTCAAATCGAGTGTAAAGCTCTCTCAATCAGCCCTGCTGACTCCTGTGCAAAAATCAGCAAGTTCTTCCACTATCTGACTAATTATCTGTATACCTATGACCATCTCTTGTTAGATGTGTTTAGTCTACTATGAAATATTCAAGATGGCTTAATACAATAAATAAAAATAATTTTTAAAAGTTATTGTAAAACTCAATGAGAGATACAAATGTGGAAAAATAAAATATCTGAAATCTGTTCTTCTTACTATTCCATTTTAATGTGTTTTTTAGCTAAGGAAGAGTATCTTCATAAAAGCTAGTGATTCTTCTGTGTGAAAAAAAATTATTTGAGGTGACTGGGAACTGTTGCAAGTGCCGTTTTTGTGATCTAGGAAGTTTCAATGGAAACAGAACATAAATGCACAGAAGGGAAGAGAAAAGAACAGTCAGGATAGAAAATGCAGCATGCTTCTGTTACTCACTCCCACTCACAGACGTCTGAGAAAATGACAGGCAGAACAGTCTTTGTGGGCTGCAATCATGACAGTTTAAGCATATCTGTGTTGGCAGTATGCCAGTCCCACACTCCCTGTCCCTAACTGTGCATTTCTCTTCCCTTGCTCCAACAGTGGTATTTTCTGATAATATGGTAAACCAGATTGGGGAGCTAAACAGGCAAATACCTACTGAACACTGCCATGGTTCTGCTGATGGTGCCTGTCAGCCTGCTCCCCTTTTCCCCCAAATATAGGGTCATTACCAGCAAGACCAACGAGAACCTGCTCTGGGTCAAGAGATGACACAGGCAACTGCAGTCAAAGGAAAAAAGGTGGCAAAAGTTTTTTAACAGGATTGAATTGTTCAGGAAACTGCAGCTTCAGACACTCCCATATCTGGCTGGCTTATGATAACAGAAGAGCTAACACTTGAGCGGGTAGCTGACTCTCATTTCAGGTGTTGTTCAGGTCTCACATGTAGCCATGAAAGCAGTCTAGTTAGCCCAACCACTCAGAATCTGGGCAAGGAAAGCCTTTGGTATTACTGGAGACTGCTGGGCTCTCAAACAAAGCACGCATCTTGCTGTGTCCTGCTCCCTTTTCCCTCTGATGCTGGTATCAAAATAATAGAACCACAAACATCTTGCATGACATGTATTCAATACAGCCAGAGCCCCTCTTGTCTTACTGTAAAATCTCACCCAGAGGTCTGCTGCACCAGAAATGTCACTTAGAACATATTCAGTGCTGCTTTATCTACCCTGGAAGAAACTAAACTCATTTTTCTAAAACATGCTTGATTATATTTCTTAATGTTTTAGAAAGCATTTGTTTTCAGACTCATGTAAGTGTGAACAATACCAACTCAAAGGGAAAACTTAGTGTTCTGGAAGTCAGTAGAAGAGATTTGCCAGTGTGATTACATTACGGGAGCTCTATTTTTGACAGCTATTTTTAAACTCTGAGACTAGGCAATTCAAAAGCAGTAATAATAGATTGGAGAGTATTCTTTATGTTTCGATTTCATGTTAATTCATGTTAAAAGTCTTCTATGACCCTATGAAAATACACATATGGATTGAAAAGATATCGAAGAACTAGAACATTTTGTAAAAACTATTTTGGTTTTGTGAAGTATCAGGAGAATGAAGTCTTACCTGGGAGCCTCTTGTTAACACATGCAAGAACTGAATGCCAAAAAGTCTTGCCATTTCACTCGTTCTGTCAATCAAATCCAGTTTGTCTAACAACAGGAGATTCCCACGAACCCGGCTAACATAATGATCAACCATTTTCCATCTGTGAGAGTGAACACCTCGTTGTAAACAATCAGAAGAGTACTGCTATTTCTACTAAGCCAAATGTATTTTTATGGTAACTTGTTACAAACCAGCAAATAAAAATTTCCTCTAGAACATATTCATACAGCTCTTTCAGAAGCGTGGTGTATATAAATATACATTTACATATTCTAAAGATGCACACAGAATGTGCTACAGCAAAACTACTCTTACGGCATCTTGCAATGACATACTACATCCTGTTCTCACTGCCCCAAAGGATTACTGAAACAGAAACAACTATCTCCTCATCCGTTTACATGTTTTTTAACTGAGTGGACCTTTGTGGCAATAAATTCCTGTATTAAGAATGCCTCTCACAGCTGAACATAAATTTGTAATTTCAGTATAAACCACGTTTCCACTTAGTTACAAGGTTCAACTTTTACAGAAATTTTATGTATGTCACGAACAACGTGCAGATCACTACTCAGTTTCACGAATTGTTCGTATCACACAATACCAAATTGCTTCAAGAAGAGTGAAGCTGAATGTGATACATGTTATATGAAGGTATTTTTAAGCAGCTAAAGCTACTGTCTTAAAATCTTGTGTGCTATTTTGTACTACTTTTAAGCCTAGCTTGCTTGACACGCACTGTGAAGTGAAACAGAAGCCTGACAGCTCATTAAAAGCCCTTCCGATGAATAGTATATACAAAATAAAATAAAGACAATACAGAACTTCAAAATAATATATCTATTCAGATATGCTGAAAATGTAACTGAAAATATCTTGTTGTAATATTGAGGGTATAACTACATAACAGAACATATAAGTAAGCTCCTGTTGCTGCATATACACTGCTCTAGTGCCTGAGCTAAATTAATTATTTCTTCCTATGCTGACTTTACCTTACACCTATTCATTGTTAAGAATCTGGCCTTAAAAACAGTTAACAAAATGGATTAATAGATCATTACCTGTAGACATCTGCCTTATTGTCAAACCAATCAGACAAAACTCGGAATGTAAATAAAGGAAAACGATGATGAAGAACATGAAAGCCCACGTTTTCAAAAGTGTAATTCGTTAGATTCACCTAGAAAAACACAGAGGACATGTCTAGATGCAAAAAATCACTACTTTTCAAAAATTGCAACAACTGAATTTGTGGGAATTAACAGCAGGTCAGAAAGCTTGTCTGAGTCTGACATTGGTCTCAGCACAGTCCATTTCTACTTGTAAGAAATCTAGTCGAGAGAAGCAAGAAATTCAAAACAATAGAGGGAGTAAACAGCAACAAGACTGCAGCTGGCGTTTTGTTCGGATTCTTGGAATGTCTCTGTTGTAGATAACTAATAATAGTATGGTGTAGTTAAAATAGCCAATGAATCTACTCTGTAGTAGTTGAGCAATCAATAGACAACTAACACGAATAATAAACATACAAAAGTGTATACATATGACACTGGCTCTTGGAATAAACGCTTTTTGCCTGCACTTTATGCTAGAATAAGTGTGTGTTGTGCGTCCGCCTCAACTGCGACATGAATTTATTAACTTTTACTAGTATTTTGTTAGAAAAGCTAATATTTATTCTTAGAAGTCACTAACTATTTACAAGTCTGGAAAGAGTATCCCTTATCAGTTGAAAAGAATATGCAGAACTAAGCAGTTCATAAAGATCAGGTCTGAACTTGGTCAGAATAAGATTTGTAAAGACCGGACCGTTTGAATATTACATGTAAAGTTATAAATGGAACAAAAAACAAACAAACAAAAAAAAGAGTAAATCTGACAGCTTAAAATACGTTCAAGTACTTAATGTAGTAAAAACACCATACTAGGCAAATTCCTAAAACAAGTAAGTTGTTCTCAAAACCCACAAATCAGTGAAAAGGAGTATCATTAAGAAACACTACTGAAAAGTAAGGGCTTCAGTACTTTACAGTTTAGCAATATGCAAAACCCCTTCTCACGAACTGGCAAACTACTCTATTTGAAAAGGTGCATAAAGAAAAAAAATCTAGAAGTTACACAATTTACATGAAACTTTCAAAAAAGTCTGCAATAATTAGAAACCCCGGTAAGTAAAAACATTAACCTTTTAAAAAATTTACCTCATGTCTCATCATTCTCCAAATGTTCAAGACAATTCGCCCAACAATATTTATTTCACTCATTGTATCTGCTCCGTATTCATCCAGCTCAGTGGCAAATCTGTTCTCTTTCTTTTCATCTAAAGACATTAAAAGAGAATATATTTAGACAAGTTATAGGACAGTCAAGACCAGATCAAGCCATCCCTCTTCCAATTTGTGCTCTCAAGAAAAATAAGAATTCATAAAGATTACTACTGATTCCACAAGAATATTTAACAATCATCTCTACTCAATCTCTAAATAAAAGTCCCCCAGGTTTTTCTGCTCTTGCCCTTTGCAGAGAACTCTTACTTCGGTTTCACTGAAATAAGGCAATATATGCTCCATAGTGAATATACTGGTTATGCAATGCTGAATGTTACATGAAAGCTAGCTGCATGTGCACTAAAAAGTGATTTCTGCCCTAATGAGTTTATAACTCAAGGCTTTACTTGCAATGATCTTACTCCGAACCAGGCCATGGGAGAGAAAATTCAGTGTCTTTCATATAGTAAAAGCAAACCCACTGCAGTGGGAGCAGGTAGACATGAGTTCTGGATAGCACAGGGAGAAGGAAAAAGGAAGGAACCGACGCAGACATAGCACTCTAAATCTTTCTGGGAGACAGTGGTGACTAAAGTACAGAAATATATCCTCTTTTGTCATCCTTGATTTTTGTCATGCTTTGGAATACCACAGCACAAGAGAAGACAGTCTTTTTGGTATACATTTCTTTAAACTATCTCTTTTTTCAGTCATTGTAAGTCGCCAGTTTTGCGTTCTTTCCAAAGTTTACATGGATGTTTTTTAAAATGTACCACACAGACTAAAATCCATTACGAAAACACACTGATCCTCAGTCTTACTTCTTATTAGTTTAATGGAAGAGAAATCACCTCAAGGCTATTTCCCCACAATTCTAAACCCATACCCATTTTTAAACTGCTGGTTGCTTTGTATTCTGCCACCACTCATTTATCAGGTACAGCACAGCCTGTACAGTACCCTGCTAATAAAAAGCAGAACATTTTGGACAGAGTGTGTAGAAGTGTGGATACACACCGCTTTGCAATTACGATCAGAGCTGAACAATTAGATCCTCAGACAGCCATGAAGCACATTTACCCTTGATGACAGAAGTAAAAATTGCCTGAAATGCCGCAGAACTGCTGTGAAACAACATAATACAGACTAATTTTGTATGTTGCTCTTCAAATGTGTACCATATTAATTAAAATACGATTAAGAAAATCCATTTGTCATTTACTGACCTTATCAATAAATCACAGATCCTTGACAAAATTTAGCAGACCTTTTGTACACTTCACCAAAATGCATACTACCTTTTTAACCTCCTTATTGTTTCAGATTTTTAAGGAGGAAAACCAGCAATTTCTCTTTCCATGTTTGGATGGAAAAAAAGGCCCACCAAGTAGCAACATTTTTTCTTCTGCTTTTCTTCACTTCCACATGCTGGATTTCCTGTGAAAGTGAGGAACTTGTGTTTCCTTCCCCTCTGTAGTTTTTTTCATTGGAAGCAGAAACTATTGGTTAGTTTTACTTTCTGCAGTGTCACAGGAAAGGGAAGGAAAAGCCCCTTCCATCTTTATTTCAATAGGAGGAAAGAGGAGCATACTGCTTGAGGAAGCACTTCCTGTTCTGAAAATACAGCATGTGAAGAAGGGAGGTAAAGTGAAGCACAGGGGTTGGAAAAGCAAAAGGAACACAGATGGGGTCAAAACCATGGACAAGGAGGCCACAAAGCAACAGAGAACACAACAACTTGCATGTATATGGTCATGCATGCAAGCCCACACTTATGGCATGACATTTTTGGGAAGAGCTCATCAGTGTAAACATTTTCTCATCTTTCTCCTGCAATTCTGTCAAAAAAGAATAATTACTTACCTTAAAATAACACCAGTTCATAAAACACCTTTAAGTGTTATGTATTCCACTTCTGAGTGTGCATCTACCAGTTGGCACAGGAACATCTGCACTACAAATACCAATGCTATGCAGATTGTGTCTATGTTCTGCATGCTCACTTGAACTTCATGTCCAAAAATATTAAGGGCTACAATCCTGGTTTCCTTCAATAGAACTGAACCCATGTTGTGTGGGACTTCATAGTTGTAGGGAAGGAAGCTTGACTGTGAAATACACAGGGACATTAGCATTAGGAACCATTCAGTTCCCTTTCTTTGAGGACCCATTCACATGTATCCCAAAATCAGTAACTTGAGGAAGAGCTTATGTCAGGAAGATGGGTACTATTAAGAGCTTTGCTGATCTGTTTGGTTCTGCATCAACTAAAGTGCAGACAGAGCTGTCCTGCAAGACAAGAGCTGCAACAACCTTTGAGAATAACAGCAGAAGCACAGGTTCCAAACTGAAGAGATTGTTCAGCCATACTTCTACAGTACAGCAGTAAATCTTTGTGATCTTTGGAGGTTTTAAGAAACCTTTGACTACAACACTTACCGTTCCTCTTACCAAAGACACTGCAAATCTTAAGATGTAATGGGCCAAAAATTTTTCTGAACATCCTTCAGTGCCTCTGAAGACTGTACCCAGAGGCACTATTTTGCAACTAGTGTATCATCTCAATTTAAGCCATCGGGGGAATTGCATAACAAGGTTCATGCAATCAGTTATTATTCCTGAAGAATAAATTTGAGAGCTTTGTGCTGAAGAAGGAAACTTTTGAGCTTTGATGGCCTATTCATATTTCAACTATCATGTGCTCCTGTTTTCATATATAAAGTATTTAAAAATTCACCAAAGTCCAATTGCCAACAACTGTCAGCTGAAGACACAAATTTTTTCTTGTGTTTTCTGGTCTCTGGGAGGACTGTATAACTCAGTTCTTTTCTAAACATGTCACAGGTATTGAAAGCATCAAAAGAGTATACAAACATTTAAACCTCAAGGAAGGAGTGTGTGAACACAGTGCTTCTAAAACATCATATTCTCCTGGCCAGGCACACAGGACAACAAGATGATTCCTGTGCTGGGTATGCTCAAAGATTCAAGTAGCCCAGTATCAGGTTCTGTCATGTTCTCAAAGGCAGATGCTTCAACATGGGGGAAGCAGTTATTGATACTCTCTACAACTCTTCCAGCTTCTAACCATTTGTAGCTTCCTGGGCCAGGCCTTGTTTTCACATATATTATAGATACCAATAGATTTTTCTTGCAAGAATTCATCTCCTTTTAAAGCAATGTGCACTTTTAACATTTGTACTATCTTGTGACAAGGAACTCAGGAGTTCAGCAATGTAGAAATTAAAAATCAACTTCTATTTTGTAGCTGCCACTTGCTAGCTTCCCTTGATTTCTGGTTCTTGCTTTGGAAAAGACCATGAAAAGCCAATCTCTACTGCCCTTCACATCCCTCAAGATATCATAGGATAACAAAACCTTCCTACACGGTTTTGTCTCTTCTGGAATACCAAATTACTAAATTACTAGACACGTTTGGATTATCCTTCTCATCTTTACCAGTTCTATATCCACTTTGATGGGGGCGAAGGTTATGAGGGGGCTACAACCTCAGTATTTGAGCTACAAGCACACTACAGATTTTTACATTTTTTACATTTATATTCATTGCTTTATATTTTCTTCGCTCCGTAATTCCTAACATTTGCTTTTGCAACCATTACAAAGCAACAGGCTGAAGTTTTTAATAAAACAATCACAGTAAAGCACTTCTTATTTCATGGCTATTTAATTTCTGTACAGATCTTTGGCAAGAGCCCTGACAAAAGCAGTTTCTTCAACTGTTTTAATTTTTGAAATCTCCTTCATCTGCATCACCTTGATGACTGCAAAGAGCTACAACAAATTTTTGAGACAGTTTTTCAATTCATAAAGTCATTCTGACTCTTCTCAGGTGCGACAGCCATTTATTTAGCTATTCATTAACCCCATTCTTCAGAATGATGGCTTCTATGGATTGGCTTAGTACAGACACCAGGCTTACCATTCTCATCCAAGTTTTCTTGCCAGTCTAAACAAGACATTTTTCGAAATAATGGAGGAAAACATCAGCACTTGGGCCCAATAAAACTTGCCCAAAGTACAAGAATGGTTATTGAAAGTGAGGATTTTATTACAAAGCTGCTGTCCAGAACAACTGCTGCTCAGGAGCATTTTTATGTCTGTGTATCCCAGCCAGAGAAACCGCAAATGATGATTATAGTAGGTACTCTGAATGACTGAAGAGAAGGAAAGCAAGAGAAGTTTTGGCAGCAGAAACACCTCCAAGAACTGAAAACTTAACACACAACTACAGACTCTAAGTCCAGCTTCATGAACACAGGACACACAGAGAAGTGGAATACTCCAGGAATTTGAAAATTCAGAAAACACCAGAATCTCATCAGTATTTCTAAATTTTTTTTACTGCGTGGGTGTGATTATACTATAACAACACAGGAGCAAGAACAAAAAAAGAGGCGTATCTCAAGAAAAACTCTGCATTTATTTTTAAAAATTTGTTCATAGATTTCAACTTGCTTCCACTGGAACTGAACTGAAATCCTATACAATAACTTACCTGGCACACGAGAAATCATCTGGCATAAATCAACATTCAGTGCAGCAGCCCTCTGTAACAGATAACCCCAGGAATGCATCTGGACTTCATAGCCTAACAAAATGTCTGGATCATATCTAGAGAGGCGGGGGGAAAAGAAAAAATGAGCTTCATATCATTTAAGAAAATATTTTCCATGAACAGAGTATAAACAGGATTGCATTCAAATCATGTTGAGTTTAAAAAAGACGCAGTCACAATCGGTTTCTATGAAAGCAGCATCTGGACTAGGAGACAATATTTAAAACAGGCAATCTCAGGATTTTTAGTAACATTCAACAGCAAAGATATTTAAAAAGAATATTTTCACTGGAATTATTTTTTTTACATATTTCTATTATTTCAGTCTTTACAAATAAAGAACAAAACTGAGGTCTCATCAGGTTTTATTGATGGAATCAGGATGTATCAAGCATGAAACCTAGCTACTGGCATGAGACAGATGTGTACTGAAATACAGTCATGCCTATGGAACAGAATTTGCCAGTAGGTTAACTGGAATATTTTACAAATAATAATGTGTCACGCATACTGAAGTGTAGCTTTGAATAGTCACAGGGAAGTTCAGGTCCTAAATGATGACCCTTTACTGGGAATTACAATTTGCACTTGAGTGAGAGCTGTCTAAACTGAAACACAACAGAAAAGCAACCATATCTACCAGTTCATTTTAAATATCTCTTTCTTTATGACAACTTTCTTCCCAAAGGATACAAGAAAAACTCATTTTATGCCATATCTCTTTCCACCTGGAAAATCTGACTGGCTCAAGTATGACAAAAAGAAAAGCCAGAATTGACTTCTGACACAGTCACTTCCAAGCAGGCTCGGAGTAGAGCTCACTAGACAGAAGGACAAACAATGTGGCTTTAAATACAAAGCACAGGTAGGAGTTAGCTCAGAGGAGCCAGGATCACCTAACTTTTGAGCAGGCACTACTAAAACCAGAAGTCATGATTCGGTCACTTGCTCAATAGCCTAAGAATGATTTTCTTGGGCTGGGCAGAAAGAGACTGGCCAAAGTAACGAGATAGCTGTTATTTTTAGCAAAAAAAGAAAGGAAACTTCACTGGGAAGAAAAGCTGCTCCTTGGTTAGACTAAATGATCTTTAGTGTATTTTCCAACCTTGATGATTCTATGATTCTTTCAATGCAGCTAAGGGGTTTTGAGTTCCAGCAGGCAGCACTCAATACAACTGAATAACATAAGGGCAGCTGTCAGGAGGTAAAGGACTGATGACAGGCTGAGGGTCCTGCATCACAGTCTATGCCCAACCCTACAACAGGATGCAGGCTTGTAGACCTCAGTTTGTGGGAGAAGGCGGCAGGGGCCTTGGTTTATGAACAGGATCTCTGTACTCCTTGCATCCATAAACACATCCAAAAAATGCAAACATTTCCTGACTGTTGAATACCCTTTCCCTGAATACTGAGTTAGCTGTATCACAGACGTTACAAATGAAGCTTCAGACTTTACCAAGAAAGTGTCTTCCTTGTTTATGCCACCCAGCCACAGGCAATGACAACTCACTTCGAAGATACTAATTACTCTGAGAATAGCTCCAAAAAAGAGCTTCTCCACACTTCTGCCATGGGACACTAACTTTCTGTGAAAAATATTTGAACTTTGTTACTCAGCTTGGCTCTCCCTTTATTACAATTTGGGCTTTTGCACCTGCCAGAAGTTGCAAAAATCTCCTTTATCACCTACTTCTACTTGTGAGGGAATGATTTTGATACAATTTTTGCCTAAAGCAGAGGATTCTAAAGTAAGCTTTTCATTTCTAGCATTCTACAGAAAGTAAAAGAACTAGCACTTTGCCTTTTGGGGGATATTTTGCTATCTGCTCTTCATGTTGAAAGAGTAATACTTTGGTTTTGGAGATAGGAAATTATCATTAGGAGTGGAAGTGGTAAATTTACTCAGCTTGGAAACCTATTCTACTAATGGTACAAACCCAAAGCTACTTGGAACAATTTATGGACAAATGACTGAAGCTAGCTTGCAGTTCATTCCAGCAGTGGAATCATCAAGAGTTATGACCACTTGCTGCTCTGCACAACATATAATGATTGCCAAACGATGCTCCAAAATCATTAATAGCTCCACTAAAGCTTTGAAATAAAAAGGAATTCCATCATTTTTTATAAAGGCATAGAATAAACATTACAAAAAATGAACATATTTTCAAATTAATTCTTGTAACTAAACTATCCTGGTCCTAGCATATTGCAAAACACTACTGATTAATTAAAATGAGGGCAGTAGTCATTCATGTTCATATTTGAAAATTGGTGTCATATAATTCAAAATGGAAAATACTTCTAGATTTTGCACAGGACAAGGCATTATGCAGATGGGTTCCATGATAGATGCAAATGTGAATCTAAAACTTGTGAAGAACTGCTTAAGTGGCACATAAAACAATATTCATTATGCCAGAAATTTGCTCTCTCTTTTAAGCCTGTTCTGAACAGAAACAGGCATCCTGTTTGGAAGCAGCAAGTTGCCATAACCATGTATTAGCAGCCACTGCCTATGATGAAGGACACTTGCTTTGGGTTTTAACTTGCCCAAGCAGGGCATTACCTTTCTCACTTCCTACTTAAAAAAAATTTAGTTGGCTATTATATTACTACTGCAACTGAATGTATTTAATCAGTTCTGGAGGTAATCTTCCCATTATCTTTTAACCTAATGAACAAAACTACCTCTGTAATTCATCTGCATATAATCTCAACAACTGTTTCTCTAGCATCCTTCAGATGTGAAGAGGTTTTTATAGGACAAGACATAAAAGCCCTTTAGTTTATGGTGTTTTCAGATACATGCTTTTTCTTATATAAATAAATTGCATCTAACTTAAGTATCACATATTTTAACACAATTTTAGGTAAATCCGCATGTAGATTGGAAAGCTTATTAATCAAAATATTTTTTTAAAAAGCAGTGTGCTAGTTTGGAACTCAGTCTTGCCTGTCTAGGCCATTAGGGATCGCCTCTAATTGCACATTACTGAGTTACAGGCTATTGCTTTACGGCACATTACTAACTCTGCTTTTCCATCCCAACTAGACACCACACATGCATTAAGGGGAGTGTCAAATTTCAGCTAATTTTGGCATCTCAAGTTTTCTAAGCTGGTCTTTATTGTCACTGAACAAAAAGCCTCTTTGGGTGAACTATTTTTTACATTTTAGCCACCTCTTGCAGACCAAGATCCTGTTCTTTCTGTTTAACTTTCCTGGTGATGAACATAGCTAGTTAGACACTGACAGTGAAGTACAGATGTTTAAGTTTTAGTCAGATGACTTACACAAAGCTATCGAAATGGAAAATCAAGGTAGAGTAGCTGGTAAATGGTGAGAACAAATCTTACTGTAAATTCCCTATAATCACAGTCCTTTAATGTCAGATTGGATCCAAGTTTTCAATATGGACAAGTGGCATCCTTCTAAAAGCACGAAAACCAATAAATGTACTACTGGCAACAGAGTTGCTCAGACACTGCACTAAGTGACAGATACACTATTAAGTATGTGTATTTGTATGCATTCACAAGTGTATCTCTGAATTATCTCTGAAGGAAAAAACAAAGTAACATTAAATTGAAGAACTCCTTTCTACTATATAACACTTAGAGACCTGTTTTCCAACACTACCTATGATATCTAGATAGATATCATCTACCTTATGCAACAGGTTTAACAGACCTATCAAATTTCTTGCACCTAGTAAGAGACACTGTTGTTTCTTGCTTCTAATTTGTTTGCTGATGAACGAAGACCTAATCTATGCAGCAGAAATGCCCTCTCCTGCAAACCAATCTCATGTACCAGCTGTACCAATGAAGCAGTGTGACACTTGCCGAGATCTCCTGTGGTATTCTATTTGCCATTAGGGAAGAAGAGATGTCTGGAGCTAAAAGTACATTATCCACATGGGAAAATAAACAGGCAAACCCAAAGTTTAGCTGATGCGAGCTAGAAGTGTAACTCCCTCTTTCTCTCTCCCCTTTTCATGGGGTGCCACAAAGACAACAGGCTAAGAGGACAAGTTTTATATGTTTCATCCTCCTGCCTCACAATTTTTACAGTATACTATGAAGCTGGTCTTCACCATCAGTTCAAGCTATTTTATTAGAAAAAATTGTAATGAGACCAGCTGTTACACCTGCAATAAACTAGTAAACTGTAATACTGATACATGAAAGCTGCTGGCTAGGAATAACACGACAGGAGTAAGATGTGTGCTTGCCAACATATGCTCTTTTTTGTTAAAAGGATGGACCCTGATACTGCTTTGCATGCTGTTGCCAGTCTTTCTGCAAAGACGAAAAGCAGCATTTATGCTGGCAGGATTTAAAATCAACAGCATTAACATTCAACTCATACATGCTGCAGAGAGAAGAAATGCGATTATTTTCCTTTCCAGCTAAGTCGTATATGCTGCTACGACATCTCTTCCTCTTTCCCATTTGACAATTTCATGAATGAACACTAAAGCTCCAAGTTACACCTTCCCTTCTATTATGCGTCTGGTTTTCCTGACTGCTATTTTTCCTCCCGCTATGATTAAGAGAAAAACGGGAGGGGGTGAAATTATGCCACACCTACGATACAGACAAAAGCAGTAACTGTACATAGCAACACAATGCTTGGTGACTTAAACATATAACTGAAATCCCTGAAAACATTTTTCCAGTTTGCCTTAGACAACAAAAATCCATGAATTTGATACAGGACATTAAATATGGATTTCTACAGGAAAATGCCGCTGATGAAGAGGATACTGGCCTGGAAAAAGAAGATTAGATTAGCACATCTCTATTTTAAAAGGAAAACGTTGCTAGAGCATTTACAGAAGAAAAAATACAATGCAATGTATCCAAACAAAAAAGTTCATTAGCATTATGCCTTACAAGAAAAACATTATAAAAAATACTTACATATTAACAGTTAATTAATATGCAAATGTTATCCTCAAAATGTTTATGCAAAATCTTACATTCTACTCTGTTCATGTAATTTTATCAAAAACTACTTCAATGGAGACAAGGAGCTGTGGACGTCTGGTAAGTCAAGTAGCAATGAATGTACTATTTTTTTCAAGCCCATCCTGGTTTCACATCCTCTGTGTGCCAGAGAGATGGGGACTGCGCATTCCAACATGAATTCCCCAAATTTTGCTCCTCTCACACCTTCAGGACCAACCCTTTTCTGCTATCTGGTAGCATCTGCACTTAAAGAGAAATGGAACAATTTGCCTTAACAGTGAAGGAGAGGCCCAGATATTTAATTTCTCTTTCATGGGAATCCACTGCTCCATCAGGCTTGGACATCTCTAGTTTTCCTATGTTTTAAATCTCCATGCAAACATTCTTGCAGCATTCCCTTCCACTTTCTCCTCTTCCTCAAAGAGTCAGCTTTCCTGTGTTAGGGAGCTATGTAAATGTGTTTACTCTTTTTCCTGCTTTCAGGTTCAGAGAGATGGTTCTCTTACTTTCTCAAGCAGAAAGATTCCACCATTTTTTCTCCCATCGCAGTGCAGCTGACACCTTACGATCAACAGAGGGTCTATTCAAGAAAGCACTTCAGGCAGCACAACAGAATGCTTTAGGACAGCAATATATGCCAAGGTTCCATTTCAAGAAAAAAAAAAATCCCCTCTGACAATTCTAGAGAGCCTACAACTCAGATCTCTCTGCTTCTAGGACATCCCCAGTGATTGAACAGGATTAGGAGGAGGTTGTCTCTCAGCTGCTTTATGCCAGTTTTGAGCTGAAGCCCTGTTTTTTTTTTTTGGTTTAGAGAAAACAGCTTACCAAAGAAGGGAAATTTGGACCTGTGCAGGTGCAGCTCCCTCTCAAGGTCTAAGACAGTTGTCAGGGTACCAAAACCCAATTTAATGATGCTTTTCTTTGTTACAAATCTGTGCTTTTTATTCTTGGCTTCCTCCTCCAAACACATCTTTGTGGCTCTTCCTTTCTGTCTGTTTTCTGACTCGCAACCCTCAACCTCAGTATTCCAATACCTTTTAAAATTAAAGCTGTCTATACATAGACTTTGGTATTCACACTTGTAAGTACTCCCATTTCACAGGTTTGTCACTCAGCAATGACCTCCTAGAAAGAGAGGTGCTTATTCTCCTCAATATTTGGACAAATCTGCAAATTTTCAGTATATATGAAATCACAGATCACAATTCAAGAGAAACAACCAGGTCTTCTTCTGGTCTACGAGAATTCAAGATGACTCATTTCTGTTTGCCAATGGCTCTGAGTTAATCAGAGACAACATCTACCAGTCCACAGAAGAACGTTTAACCTGGTACATACTTCACAGATGCCTAGGTATTAACCTTACCGTGGTCATTCTGATCTAGCACACCCTAAACAACCTCACAGTGAAGGTATTAACTGAATCCAACTTCAGTTCATCAATTCCAGTGAACTTTCTGGAGCAATACTCATCTTCAGTGAACACAGAATAACTTTAGCTCTGCTATAAAAAGTTAGATTTGAGAAACACTCTTCATTGACAAAAACCTAGTCGAAGAGACTGATGAGCTAAGAGTATTGCAGAAGCTAAAATTTTCCAGGAATCACCTTTGCCTCATCTGTGTGAAACACAGCGACCAAGAATTCTCTATTGGGCTCTTCCAGAATTTACATGTATTGACTAGAAGTTACAGAATCAACCACTATTTATTCTCAATAGCCAGGATAGAAAGAAAACAAAAGGCCTAAACAAAGAAGTAGAAGGCTGGAACTTGAAACAAATGAGTATGTTCCACAATTTCACATACATGGAATAAGAGGAAGAACTAGGCCAACTACTAAGAGAATGACTAGAAATAGGAACAAGAATTCTTAAACTGGCCTGCATAAGGTAATTCCTCCTGCAGCTGAGATCCTCTCTGTTCAGTGCTCCAACAAGTTGATAAAATCTGTTCCTCATATTGACAATCGAGAGTGAATAGACAGTCTGCCATTCATTATGCCAGGAATCTGGAATTTCAGTATTCCACAGGCCAAGAGGCCTAGAACATGAACCAGAAGCAGGCTGCAGTCATGCTGGGCATGCTGTTCAGTCACAAGAGCCTATTATTGTCCAGCCTAAAGCAGGTATCAGAATATAAGATACTGATACAATTCTCAGCTTGAAAATTAAGGTGATTTTGACTGTTGCTCATGAAGTTCAAGTGGTTATGTTTCTTAAATACGACCTGATATTTTTCTTTCTCTAATCTATCAGACTTACTATTTAGTGCATCTACCAGAACAAAGTACCTAACTTGTGCTCGAAAAAAATAATTCTAAAAAGATCAACAGAAGATTGTTTAAAAAATAATTACTAATTTCCATTAAAGCTGCTTGCTTGTTCATTTCTCATTGAGAAATGAACATTTGGAGTCCACTACTTCTTAATCATGCAGTTTTACCATACCTCCTCCTTCAGTTAAAGCTACTCTGGACCTAGACACTTGCTCTGTGCTTAAAAAATACAAAACATTTACTCCAACAAAATTTCTTCTCTTTTTGCCCAGGCTACAGAAAATAAAGGGGGGAAAAGAGCAGCAAACTGTAGATGCGGTCCAAGGTTCAAAAAACATCTTTTTTGAGAGTCCATCAGAAGTCTGATACCTGAGGTGTTATTCCAAAGTCGGGAGGGAAGTACACTAAGATGATGACAAGAGTCTGCCTCCACTAATAGATCAAACTTTTTATCTTCCAGAAATACAAGTCAACTAACTCAATCTTTGTGGATGAAGCTGTTGCAGCAAAAAGGTATGCTAGCACATGGTAGAGAAGATCCCATAAGCAGAGATTTCTCAGTCAGCAACCTGGTACATTCTATCTTGAAGGACACCAAAACTGCATGCTTTTTTTGTTCTCTAATGCCTTCAGTATGTACAGATACAGATGACTTCTGTTCTTCAGCAATAAACGTATATTTTAACTGCTAAGTTCTCTCTACCATATTCTTTCTGTCCTGTCACTTTCTAAACTTCCACACAACTACTGGAGAATTCTTCATTTATTGGCAGTTTCTCATTCTGAGTAATTTTCCCAAGTTTGATGGAGCATTAGATTTCCAAGAAAGAGAAAAATAATATTATGTTCCTTACCTGACTTTTGTCTTCTCTGAACAGGGAGCTGCTGCTCTCTCAGGACCCACCCTGTGCTGGTTGCATTCAGCAACTCTTTTTGTATTCTGGCTTCATGGGGTTGGTCAAAGTCTTTCTCATCAGAGGTTTTCTGGTTGGAGAGAGAAAGAATTGCAAATGTACTCTGCCTAGTTTTTTTCTCATGCCTCTATTCCAGCAGGGTGACTCAGAGTTTAAATCTGTTTATTTTCCTTGCAATTTTACAGCTTTGCACCTGTCAGTAGGGTCTGGAGAGACATCTGTGGTTCCACCTATGCACCAGGCGAGAAGGGGCTCCCAAGCAGGCTTCTCAGCCTTGGTGGAGATGGGGAAAACCAGCAGTTTTCCAAGTCTGATGGAGCAGGGGATTTCCATTCAGAGAAGACAAAACTAATGAAGGAAACCGATTTTTCAATGAACCCTTATTTTAAACTGCAGCAATTTCAGTACCATAGAGGTTTTCTTCTGTCTTGCCTCAGAGTTCCTAGAAAACTCTTCCTGTCTGAGGGGTTCTCTATAGCTCTCAGCACTGTTTATATCTACTGTTCTGAGAGTTTCAGAGAGAGATGTGTAATGAATTCTGGGGTTAACAGGAAAAGTTGTATGTCAAAAATGATTACTAATATAGATGATTAGTTTCAAGATTGTAACTCAGCTGCTTAAGAGGATCTGAATGTTCTTGCTGTCAGAGAAAAGGAAAAGCAAAAAGCATTTTTATTTGAAAGACCACCATGCTTGTCCACTCTAGAAATAAGCCTTTGAGGAAAACAACAAAAAAAATCAGTATTTGAAAGACTGGCAAGGGTTGAAGGAACTAAATCTGCTGTTCCAAGCCTGAAAAATAAAAGCAGAACGTACAGATATGCTACCTTTTTACAATATTCACTACTTCCTGGAAAAGAGTTCTTTCATCAGTAGCGTAACTGACTTCTAGTCCTGTAACTCCAGATCTTGTAAGCAAGGGGGCTTGGTCTCTGCTCCCTAGAAAATAAAAGTAAAAAAAACCTGTTACAATTTAGAAGGAATTTCATTACTTCAGTCAACAATACTGCTTTAGAATAAAACATATAACTGAAAAGTTAAGTATGGAACACAGCTTATTTTTATCTTTCATAGTTATCACAGTTAATTCCATGAACTTATTTTGTTCCTCTTAGAATAATTTTTTCTTTTCACTTTGTAGAATTCTGCCGTAGTGGTAATCTTGCAAAAATTCTCAGATAGAAACAAATTTGATTCAAGAGAAATTTTACTATTTTACATGTACAAGAGTCCAGCTACTAGAAAATTACTTTTAATAAGAAATATTAAATGACTATATGACAGCTCACACACTGTTTTTGTACAAAATATAATTTTAATTGCTATCTTAGAGTAGTGCTTTGCAAAATGCCTTACAGAATGAAAATGCTATATAACAGCATAGTTCTTTTTTTCATCACACTGCTAAGTTATGGATAGAAATGGAAAAACATGAGCAACTGCTCACTTAGTGCACATTAAGAGTGTCCATACTGATAATGTCTGAGTAATATCTAAATTTGTATGCATGCAGGAACTCAGCTTTTGCCTTCCATATTAAGAAAACCCTCTTTATATGAATAATGCACAACACATATTCAGTTTTCTCTTTACAATGGATAGTACGATCTCTGTTAGGATGATGCTGTAGATTTTAAGAACTCGAGTTTTTAAAAGGCATGCTACTTTGACACATTTTTAACATCTTGAGAATTAAGAAAAGTGTGCTTTCAGAAACAAATGTTCAAGCGAGTACTGTGACTTACAAAGCAATAATAACAAAAAAGGGGAAAAAAAGATGTATCTCAATGTCAAGTCACTCCACAGGAAACTCAAACTTCTAACCAAGAAAGTATTAACAGCACGCATCAATTAAAGCAACAAATGTCACAATAACATTTAAACACATCATTTTATTTCACTAAAAAAACCAGGTCAGAACCTTTGTTTTTTCAAAGTATCATTGGACCTTTTACAGAAAGCTTTTTCTTGATAAATTATCAGTGGCACACACCTAGGGAGCCATAGTGGCGACACTGTGGAAAAATCTAACTTAGTAAGGTAAGGGAAATAAATTTTTTAAAGATAGTAACAAGCATATAATACCAGAATAAAGTTCACTGAGAATAGTAAGAACTTAGCTTAACACGACATAATATCTACAATACTTTGAAAAATAAAACTGGTAAAAGAAGAAGCTGTTGCCTTATTGCTAAATTTATTTTTGGTAGGTTTTTGTCCATGCTTAAAATTTTAGACAGTATTTTGTGGTTTGATACACATTCACAATGCCAAAGAATCCCTGAAAGAAAGATGACTACTTTGGGGATGTTTACTGGTTTGAGGGTTTTTTTTGGTTGTTTTTTTTTTACTAGCCTAAACCAGTGGTACTCAACCTTTAACAGCTGGAGAGCCACTTCTTAATAAAATGGAGTTGTAGAGCACCATAAAAATCAAGTATCAACAGTGTGATTTTTTTTCCATCATGACACTTCAACGTGTGATGATGCTGCCTTAATGCCACCACACATTGATACATCACGACATGACACATCAGCATCCTCTCTCCCAGCAGCATTCTGTCTTCAATCCCTTCTGGCTGCTAGGAAGGAGTGGGGTGGAGGGGTGGAAGGGGCAAAAGGGCAAGTTTTTCCCCATTCTGCCCCACAGCTGCTGGGTGGGAGGTGATCTCTACTCTTACCTGTGGGGGGATCCCAGCAGCTCCTTTTCTTTCCCCCTATGGGAGGGGGAACTTCAGCGACTCCCACACTGCTGGTCCATTTGCTCAGTGCTCCCCGCGCTGCCTGACAGAGTGGAGCGCCGATCAGATGCCTACATTGCGAGAGCCGCCTGTAGGGCCATGAAGAGCCACATCCGGCTCTAGAGCCACAGGTTGAGTATCACTGGTCTAAACAAAGCCAAAAAGGTACAATAGAATAAGGGCCCCTGTTTGGATCCTAAAAGGATCAGATAAAACCACAAAAATAACCCTTAAGTAAAATATAAAACATACTGTCTTGCTTTTAACATTTTCTACTTGTAGCTATCCAGCAACTTGAGTAGGAAACTAAAGGCAGGTTTTCCTCTTTACACTTTTAGAACACTGCAGGAGCTTGTCCACAAGTACGCAAACATGGATATTTTGCACATGCGTATGTTATTTGTGGTTTACAGCTCATGCAATAGTTCTTTGGAAGATATAAGCAGGAAAACTCCATATTTAATACGGCCATTCAACAAGACAAAATTAAATGAGATACATAGTAATATAGATACTCTATTACATTTTGCTTGCTACTGTTTGATTACTACAAAATAGTACTTTTGTAAAATATATTAAGAAAAAAGAAATAGGAACCTTGGCTTGAGAGCGTCCTGTCTCTATCAATCACTATAGCACCAGTGATTTCTTTTTTATCAGTATTTGGCAATGCTGAGTCTGATGAGATGCAATAGAACAAAGCACAGATCGGATCAAACTCTGGGTCTGGTTCCAAATCTCGTCTTGTTCGAGCATGTAACTCCATACTGATGAGGGTAAGATGTTGGACCTAGCAACAAATAAACAAAGCATGTTAGCTTGTTCTGCAGGTTTCTTAAAAAAAATTAAGAGAAGATTATCAGAGCAAATTAGGACAGTGTAGACATTTATATGGTGGTATTACATTGTAACTACAAGGTTCCACATGAAAATTAACAAAAGTGATTAAACATGCATCTGTGGATCTCACTTCTTGCAAAAAGCACCATTTTAGGAAAAAATACGATGAATCATTTAACACATTTTTATACTCAGTTATGAAAATTAAGCATGTATTTCTGAGTACTGTATTCTTCTGCCAAAAGCAGAAAATAAGACAAAAACCAGATAATGTTCAACTTCAACAATTGTAAATTCCTGTAGTGTTTTTAAACAGCTTTGTATATTGAGCTGAATCACATTTCTGAACTGATGAAGAACAAAGAACCATTCTTGGTTTTTCTTCTGCCTTCCCCCTCTCACCCAAGACAAGCATGAAGACTAAGACTTACAGGAAGGTATGAAGAATACCTAACTTTGCCTTCACTTGCATTAATGAACTTCCACATCATATTACCAGAGCTTTTTGCAGAATGGTTTACATTAAGAAAATGCTAATCCCTATATACTGTCAAGATTTGACTCTGCAATAAAGACAGTATTATTTTATACTGTTTCAACACTATACATTGCTGCTCTGTTGTCTTGCATAATATTGCTCATAATGTGGATTAATGGAGAGGTTGGACAGACTATGAAGGAAAAGTTAGAAGTATTTCTGTGTATGTAAGCTGCCCTGGGGGCAGTCTGCTTTCCTCTAGATTTGCATGCTAAATTGCTACAAACATCACTGAAGTGAAATTTTACTATCAAAGCTCTATCTCCATTTCCTCCAGGATCACTGGTTTCTTGTGGCTTCTCCTATGTCCTCTACTCAGTGCTATCTCCCTATGTCCTCTATAACCTGGCTAACAGCTAATTCCAAGGCACAGGTGTGGAGACTGTCTAGGAGTACATACGCACAGACTGCTCGCCCAGTCAGCAGCCAAACACAGCAGTAGTGCATTTACATTGCTTCCCTTTCTCCAGCACTTTCATTCCTCTCCCCATACCAAACACTTATCTACATTAAACATATAGAGACTTTCTTTGAGATAGGCAACATTTTGTTAAATGTAGCAGAAACTGCACTACAGGTTCAGAAGGTAACAAGAAGAAATACCAGGAGGGCCTGACAGATTGATGCCAGATGCCTTATTTCTTAAGGAAACAATCGATGAAAATTACGGTCAACTAGTTTTTCAAGTAATGTTTTTATGCAAAATTTACTATTTATTTCTTCTGATTTTCCCCTTATTTTTATTTTATTTTTAAAAGGAGGTTCATCTTCTCAACCAAAATACTGTGAAGTCTAGTTCAATACTGTTAGAGGCACTTGGACATCAAGCTGAAACTGGTAGATCAACTACTTAAAAGCTGCAGACATCACAAAGTGGTTAATTTTTAAGTAATGTAGGAACCCAGGAGAAAAATATTTTTGATTTCTTCCAGTAAAAAATCAGCCCGATAAACTATAACTTTATAAAGTGACATGTAACAGTAAAGTTACCTCATGTAAAGATTTTGCTTCCTGCAGGTTTTCCACACTGACTTTAAAACCATAAGTATTATTTAAAGATGGTCCTTCAATCTGGGAGGTCTCTTTCTTTGGAGCACCGAGGGCAGCAAATTGATTCTTATCGGGCAGGAGAAGAAAAAAGCACAGGAAAATGAGAAAACACAGGTTGCTAAACTCATATGTAACACTAAATAATATGAAACATTAAATACAAATTTATCAATGAAAACGCAAATGCTACACTACAAATTACTAAAAAGTCCCCAACTTTTTACTATCTCCTCATTTCATTTTTCAACATGCAAACAATGGCTGTATCTTTCTGCCTTTAAGGAATAATTTTAATTCATAGCAAAGCATGAGGCAGTTTGAAGTACTTAAAAAACCTCCCGAACAACCAAAAACTTCCAGAATCCTACCAACCGCCCCCTCCCCCCAGTCCCACACATATTGGCTTTCTTGGAAGTCTGAGGATATGGAACAGCAATTCTCCATTTTCTCTTGAGCAACAATTTGTCAAATACCTCTGTTTCAGCCATCACTTTTTAAGGCACTGAATTAAAGGTACATTAAGTACCCCCTTGAAATAGGTGAATATTAGTACACTAAGAAGAAAAAACTGCTGGGTCACTCCAGTAATGCACCTAGCCTGCCATTCTGTTTCCAACATGGGGAGCAGAAACACTGTTTCGGGAAAACAAGTCCAATCCCTTTCTGCTCTGTCAGCACACCACAAACTGACCTCCTTGTTTTCAGAAAATGCGTAGAACATTGCCTGAGAACTAATACACATAGAGACACATAAATATACACAGGTCTGGGTATACACATATAAAAATGGGAAATCACACTAAAAAAGGATGCTGTAACTCAAAGAGCAAAACAACATCTTTACACAGTGCCTCTTTAGTGTTTCTTTAGTGTCTCACTGCCTTAGAACAGCACCCTCAATCTCCAACTTACACCCGCTCCCCCCAAGTTAAACTCATAAATTTATTCCTAACTTTGAGTATGTTCTGATTCTACAACAATTGCACCCTACCATTTAAAATGTATTTTCAAGATCTTAACAGCTAAAGACAAAAACAACAAAGAAGAAAGAATGGAAATGTGTATATGTGGCATAATAAAAATACATCTGTACAGAAAATGTTAATTTACCTTCATTTGTGTGGTTAGAAGTACTCTTCGGAGACCATCAGTATTACTTCCTCTCTTGTGGCTCAGTTTCTGAGCTTTTGGTTCTGTAAACATATGAGTGAAAGACTACTTAGCCTCAACAGTATTGTCTAGGCATTAAACAACACGCAAGAAACAACAGAGGCATTTCCTTAACATTACAAACAAATATTACATATATGAGCAAATACAGCTTCATCCTTTGTCAAAGCCGAAGCACAACTATTGCTATTTGGTATTTATGGACATTTAGGAACATATAGTACAAGGCCAGTAAGTTACAAAGCCTCACATCATTATCATCCTGAACACTGCAACGTTATTCACACTATACACTGAGACTACTATTGAAAAAATACAAGCAATATAGTCAACAGGATTTTAAAAAATCCCTCAAATAAGCAGTATTTCTAAATTAAGCTTTTAACCAGCACTTCGGAGTTCAGATACTAGAGACTGTCAGGAAGCAAATGGATGTTCTACTTCTAGACTTTTTCAATAATTCAATAGTTACTTTAACAATGCACAGAACCTTTCAAGAACTAGTTTAAAATATATTTTTGTGGAGATATAATTTTTTTCTTATTATATCAAAAGAAATACATTCAGATTTCTGTGTGTGTGTGTGTTATTAGAATCACTTAATGGATTTACCTGCAGATAAAGGAGTAAAACCAAGAACTTCAGGTATTCCATCCAGTTTTTTTCTGTGCACAATGGGTGTACTATGTAGGCAAACGGATTCAGAATTTCCAGGATCTTCATTAACTGGAAATGGAGATGTGTCAAAGGATGTCCTAATGTCCTCTTGGGTGCATGGAGAATTTTGTGCACTTCCAACAGGTACTACATCACTTCCTTCCGCAGAAGACAAAATAATATCCTGATTTTTCCACTCTGTGTCTTCTAAACTGCACTCTTTGGGATCTGGAGATGCCACCTGCTGCCAAGGAGGAAGCACTGGAGAATCTGGTGAGCTGTAATTGACATAATAATCTTCCTCCTCCTCCTCCTCCTTATCATGTTCTGGAGCTGAAGTAGTGTGTGTCTTGCTTTCACATGAAGTTTTATTGGCGTCTATGTAATTTTTAGTACTTACAGAAGCCCCTATGGTGCTTATAGACTTATCACAGGTTTCCTTGGTTTGCGTTTTTGTATTTTCTGCCACAGAGACAGGAGAGTTCTTTGTAGGCACAATAGGTCTTTCATCTTCCAGGCTAGAGAAATTTAAATCTTTAGCTACTTTTATTACTTCTATAGATTTCTCTTCAGACAATACTGCAGAGCTGAAATTTTCATCTGCCTTTGCCAGCTCAGCAGGATGATTCTTAGGCAATTTCTTGAAATGTTCATACTCTTCTTTGGCATGAAGCCATATCTGAACTTGCTGTTGGCTTGGAGCACACTTGCATGGCATTATGACTATTTTTTTGTCTTCACTAGTTTTATGGCTATTACTTTCTCTTTTATTAATAGTAGTGTGACCATAATGAGGAGGAGATCCCGGTCTAGGACTTTCTGTCATTGCTGAAAACGCAGTCTTCCAGAGTCGTAGACCTTCTAATGAGAAGTCCCCCTCAAACTCGAGAAGGTCATTTGGAAGTCTGGTTTCCACTGTGAGAAGCCGCCCTCCAATCTCCCTGTGAAAAAAAGTAGTTTGATTTACTGTTTTACTCTAAACTGCACTGCAGGCAGTCCTCCAGATGACAGAAAAGCAGAATACTACTAACTAGCTTTCTCACTATGCAATTCCCATGGGCAGTATTTTTATTTTACAAACAATGAAGGCACTTACTACAACAATATGCAATAAAAAGTATCATGAAAGAAAATGGGTATTTGGACTGGAAGCACAGTAATTTTCAACTTCAAATGTATGTACATCAGATGGGATCTTTCAAGTGTCCGTGCCACATAACAGCATAAAATTGTTTACAGGTATAAATTAAAACTTAATATAATCACAGTCATATGTAGACAAAAATGCATTTAACACAGTACCTTGGCTTTTCTGGAGCATCTGAAGGATTGCTGCAAAACGGTTCCTGATAAACTGTTTCTGCGAGATCATGATCCAGCAAAGTTGCCATGATTTCTTCACGACTGGGTGGGGACATGAGAGGCTTAAGAATGTGAGCAGAACGAGGTGTAAAGCTTCCATTCTTTGATTGTGAGGGAGAACTGGTTGATCTTGGCGAACTATCTGGAGTTGGAGTTAATGCTTCATTGTTTCTTGGAACATGTAATTCTAAATCCTCAGAAGCTGCATCTATAAGCTCACCATCAGGTGATGACAATAAGGATGTAAAAGAGGTATTGACTGAATCAAGTGGTTGACAGGGGTCAAAAGTGGTTTCTTTTCTAATGTGGCTTTGAATCCAGTCTGAGCAGGTTGGCTGAGAAAGGTTAAGAAATCTCTCTTTATTTACTGTATTTCTATTCAATTTGAATTTTTCACTTAAACAGACTTCAATCTCTTGGGTACAAGAGGTATCAATAAAACCAGATCTAGAAGTTGAAGAATGAACGGTTTTCCTCCACTGACTATGGCAGTGGTTCTCACTATTATCTGGTGAGGTCTTCTCAAAAAGCTCAGGGCTCAGGGAACCAGATCGTATCCATTTATTTGTGCTTGAAGAATGTCGCTTTTCTTCCTCAGATTTTTGGTCATTATGACATAGAAAGTCATTTTCTGTTGTTTGTCCAGAGCCAAGATCCTGAACAGCATCACTCAAGAATTTCTGGGGCAAATTTTGATCTGCTGGAACAAACTGGCTTGCAGAATAAAAACTGCAAAATCCACTTTGCCCAATAGTATTAATATCAAAGTTGTAATTGTGGTCTGGAGATAAGCTGTCTTCAAGTGAGTAACAGCTTTCAAAACCAGGGTCTGAAAAAAAAATGGGGCTGTCATCAGACACAGAATGATCAATGCGACTGGTAATCGGCTGGCTTGAAGACTCCATTTTTGAAAGTTTTGCTGTTTTTTCTTTAGGTTTTGTGCTCCTGGGAGCACGGGATTTTCTTGATGATGTGACTGACCGTGACCTTTTGATGGCTTTATTCTGTTCAAGAGGGCATGGTATGCCCTTGCTCAGCTGTGGTTTGTCCAGCAGCGGCTCCTGAGCAATACTGGCATTCTGAGCTTTCTGCTGTCTCTTCTGGAGCAATTCTTTCAAAACAGCCAGACCAGACTGTCCTTCACCAAATGCTGATGGGGCCACTATACTCCTGTTTTTATACTGGGAGATGGGTTTTGGTTGCATGGTTGTTTCTGACAGAGGCCTTTGTTTCGTGGTTTCGGGTTTAAAATGTGACATATCCAAAATAAATCCTCTCTGGTTTTGATCGCAATTTAACTGTTTCACTGGACTCTTCAAAGACGTTACAAAACAGTTTCTAGGCAATTGAAGTGGCCCAGGGTTTTCCTCAGATGGCTTAGGAATAGAAGAACAAGGATCAGAATGCTTGGATGCCTCTGGTAAACAAAAAATCTGCTGTTGATTATTGTCTTTACAATGCAAATAGTTAGTGGTATGTAACTGATCCATCTTCGCTGTGTCCAGAGAGTCACGAGTTTCATTTAATTTCCCAGCTGGTGGCAAATACCTGATTTGCATATTTTTTATCTCTTCTGCTTTTGGAGCAGTCTTATCTTTAGAGATGTGTGCATTCTGTGTTACGTGAGTTGAGTGATTAGATGGATCAAATATGTTTTGAATGAGAGCAGAATCCTTCATTCTAAATACAGCACTCTGAGTCCTGGACCTTTGAGAGCTCATTTTTGGTACTTCCCTTCCAGATTGCACAAGAGTAGATGTGAAAGATGAATGAGGGTCTTCCCGTGGAGCACGCAAACACTGTGCATCTACAGGCTTATCAATTTCCATCAATGAGTGAAAATAGCCCGATGAATTATCTTGTGCATCAGCTGAAGGGAGCTGTGCTGAGGGCAGATATCCAGCTGAATAGCCAGGAAGAGGACTTTCTTTGCGGCTGTGAAGCGGCTGAGAGCAGACAGAGTTGTAAGAAATCTCAGGCAGATCTTGATGTTTCAGCACAAACTTGACTTCTGCAGTAGAGCGACCATTTCCTTTTTCATCTTTAAATACAACGCGTTTTCTTGAGGACGCTTTTTCAGCAGTTTTTTGTTTTGTTCTAGGTTTCCTCTTTCCATCATCCGGTGTTTTATCGGCCTGATTAATCTTTTTCTTTTTCTTGGCAGATACAGTGGGGCTAGCAAATTTCTTTTTACACTTCTTAACCTGAGTTTTTGCTCGACTAGTTTTTCCTACACTAGTATTAACAGTCTTGCTGTTGTAGATATTGGGCCCCCTACTAAATAAAGCTTCTCTGTCCAGGTTGGTCAAAATTTCTTCTGCTTTTGGATCAGTGGGAGACCAGCAGCGAGGTGGAGATGTGTTCACTGGGCTTGTGCTTCTCTCAGAAAGAAAACCTAACTTAGACATAACATCACTATAGTTATAGTCACAGTCTTCAGCTTCAGCGCTGTAGGAGGGCGAAGGAGGAGAAAGAATTGTATGAGTCCTTTTTCTGAAAGATAAAGTTCTTTTAATATTTGTACTACCTGTTTTTTGTGGTTTTCCAGCTTTTTTCTTGGTTGACTTATGTTTTGCTTTCCTTTTGTGACTTTTCTTTGGTGTTAGTGGATAAATAGGATATTTGGTTGCAGGAGAGTCAGGAACTTTTGGCCAAAAGTCCTTTAAAGGTGCAAGCTTTTTATATAAATTCATCTTTTCCTCTGTGAGTACTACTCTTTCCTCACTAGAATCTACTTTCCCCAACTTAACAAGCATATTTTTTCTCCCTCTAAATCTATTGATGATAATATATTTAATAATAACAGGTGGCAATTTTTTAGAAAGTTTTCTACGCTTTCGAGACTTCTGAGACCCATCCAAACTTTCAACACTTTCTATCGGTTGAGGTAGATTAATTTTTGAGTTGTGTGCGACAAAGCTCGATTCACTGTCTTCAGTCTCATAATTTACCTTCCGTTTTGTTCGGAGCGTGTATTTATTCCCGCACAGTCCAAATGACGGCTCAGCTTCAAGAGATCCATCTGCGAACTGGCAGTCAGTGTAATTAGCTGTACTTGTAGGCATTTTGTTTTCAAAAGCCTCAAGAGGAACTTGAACTAAGTCACTCGGTAAAGCACCATCCTTATCAGGAATGTTACTACAAGCATTACCTTGTGTATAGCAGCTTTCCTTCACTGATGCAACATCATTTACACTTGCAGGCTCCTGACGATTGATAAAACTATGTTTCTTTTTATTCAGTTTCAACCTGGACTGTTTGTTGCCTTGCTGTAATTTATATGTCACGGGAGCTAACTTCTGTGTTCGACTGAGACAATTAGAAAGAACAACACTAGGAAAGAACATATAATGTGCTGCTTGTTGACTGAGGCTTGGCTTTTCTGCCTTGTGCTCCTGAAATTCTTCATACCTAATTTTAAGCTTATTAAGGCCACCTTCATCAGTGTTATTTTCAAGTGAATGTACCACAGTTCGACTGCCTCCTGAACAAGATACCAATTCACAATTTTCTGTAGCTGTTGCTGGAAAGTAACTATTTATACTTGCACTGCTGGATTTTTCATTTACTTCAGAGGACATTTTACCTTTGGAGTGGCTCATATCAGAAAAGTTATATAAATTTTTATTCAACATGTTGTCACCAATATGGCGGCCCACATGCATAAAAGAGACATCCTTTTCAGCCTTTCTAATGCTAATGTACTTCCTACTAGGTATCGGTCTGTTCACGGATGAAACATCATCTTCATAGTCAAAAATATTATTTCCACATGAAGGAACTTGGAGAGTATCTTTCTTGTTACTCTCTTTGTGAGAGTTTTCTGCATGGGTACTATTGCTGAATGGAGTTGGGTACTTTGCTGAGTAAGTGCTTTCTTTTGTAAGAGAATGGACTGAAAGTTCAGGTCTTGTTTCTGTGTTTGGTTGTGAGAGGTCTTCTACAAAATCTTCATTATTCAAAACATGGTTAGAAAGGGCACTTGTGTGTTTACACTGAAAAGTAATTTTAGCAGAAGATGGGGGTTCTAATGTAGCAGCATCTTTGTGAAAGATTGAGGTCTTTACAGACATTTTGCTTGTTGCAATGACGGAAGAGTGAGTTCGAGAACTTTCATTATTCAAAGGATTGTCTGAAATGGAAAACAAGCAATTTTATTCTCGTTTTCCTGTAAAAAAAATAACCTAAGGCATTAAAAATTTTAACAGCATTTTCCTGAAAGCCTTCCCATCCAAACAAGAAACAAAACTCTTGCAAATCACATTACATTTCTAATCATGACAACTAGAGACCCTGACTGCATGAGTTGCTTTATCAAAATCACATCATCAGCACATTTGTCTCAGGCATTTTGTCGGTTATTCCTCAATGGGAGACTTGCATACAATTGTCAAAAATTTCATGCTGACTTTCTAAAAGAAGGCTTCACAATCACTTTCAGATGACTAAATACAAACAGACTGATTTCTAAAAAAGGTTGCACCCTGCTTTGTCCCTGAGAAGTATGTATACTCATGGGCTCTGAAAAACAAAAAACTTATTCAGATAATCTTCCTCTTGCAGAAGTCATAGCATAGAAAGCTAAAGTAATATGTCTTAAAACATGGCAAGAGCTTTGTATGAACTGTGCTGGGTACTAAACATAGATAGCTTCCTGCACTTTTATAAAGCAGAGCAATACAGCACCCATTCAGGTGTTCACGCAAGAAGCTTGCACCAGTTAGTTAGATCCTGGATTCATAACCATGTACTAATGTTCCCACATAAACCTGAGACCAGCAAGTGCTGTGGTAACCTGTCCTATGCAGACTCCTCACATGGTATCCGTGATGATTTTCATCTCTTTCAGTGATACTTTCACCACATTTATTGCAGGATAAGTATGGACAGGGAAGTGGTAACAAATTAACAGGTGTGTGCTCACTCGTAACACCTCGCTGAACCACAAGTAACTCGACAGAGGTTATACCACTGCAAAGAGGCAGCTACCACAGGGCACCCAGCACACAGAAATATGTTCATGTGTCCACCTCTTTAGCTGAAATGTTGAAGGGGGATAGGATTATGAAATATGCTGTATGACCTGGAAGCATGTGCTGCACGCTGATGTACTAGACTGGGGATCCTTTGGGCCTTTACTATAAAACTCAAGCAATTTGGGGATTATCTTAGATTCATGCTGCCTTCATCTTAGCAGTTTATTTGCAGCTTGCTGAGAAAAATAAAAGGAAGTCCCAATCTGTTTCTCGTAATATTTTCTAATGCATACATAGAGTCCCTGAGCTGTGAAACACAGCTGGGAGATGCTGCCTATTATTCTTTGAGGGTAGGAGTCCACAGAAAGAATGAGGATGATTAACTGAAAACTCAGAAAATGTGAGTTTGGCAGTGTCAACAAACACCTGGAAAATACCTGGCTATTCAGATATAAAAATTGCAAAAATACTTGTCAGTCAGTCAGATCACATGGACACAGATTAATGTCTGGATAGGCATTTTCTAATTTAGAGGACCTGGACTGAGATCTGTTCTGAATTTACTGCATCTTCTATTATAAGAAATCAATGTAAACGTTCACAGTAATAAACTTTCTAAGCTGACGTTCTGCATCTGACATTTCACATACTTTAAATACGCTAAAATTTAAACAATTATTTAAGATACAGTCTCATTAGCCAGAAGCATCTCTTATTACAAATTAGGAAGTATGGCAAATAAGGAAATTACAATTGTATATATGACAAAAGCAAAACATATTAGCAGTACATCAAATCATGTATTAATCCTACCATTATACCTATAAAAGCAAAGGAAAAAGCAAACTATGTTTTAAACACCGAACACAAAAGAATAGCTGTGATTATCTATATAGTAAGATCATACAGCTCACTTTCTCAACTGAACATTATAACGTGACATGCAAATTTTCTAATGAAACAAGTAATATTATTTATATATTTGCCTAACCTCAAAGTGTGCATTCTGTTGACTAATGTTATTTAATCAAAGACAGCACGTTATAAAGACGACAAAAGACCTCCACAGATTAATTTTTTTTTTTTACAGATTTTGAAAGGCAGTTCCTTCTGCATCAGCTTTGCCACTGCATAGTTTTAACTCCTGCAGTCCCAAACGTGAACATGCAATCTGCAGAATCAAACATAGGCCCAAACAAAGGCTCACTATATTTTAGCATGTGTGGCAAATACTTGCAAAAAACCATCTAAATTTACACAGTAATACATTTATTATCTACAATTATCCTAGGAAGATAAATGATCCTACTGAATCATTACTTCAAATACCATATTTGGTTTTTTCCATAAACCTAATTAAACTATGTCCTTTTTTTGATCATTGATACAATAAGAAGAGGGCATTGAGATTAAAACACAGTTGTTTTTTAAGGAAGATGTTAAGGGTCTGCTTCTGAATTCTGTTGAGAACTTTTCCTTCCAATTGAAATAAGGACTGAAAGTGGTCAGCACTTCTGAGAACTAGCAATTTCATGTGAAAATGAACTATGACTCAACTTCTAAAGCTGATTTTCTATTTACTTACCACCATTTTCATCTGCTGTTCCATCTAACTGAGGTATTGAGAGATTAGTTAGGAGCATATTGTTACCACTCCACTCCATTTCTTCCTCTGAAGATGAATCCTCTTCTGTTGAACTTCGATGCATATTTTTGCCAGCTGATCTGGAGGAAAGTGAAGGAACTAATTGATGAACAACACTTCTATTAGAAAACACCATGAGCCACAAGGAACATGAAAATCAATGCGGCGTGGCGCTATGTGGTAGTGTAATTTGGGGGAGCAAAAGGAAACAAACAAAAATTTTGTCACATTTCTCACTGAGAAATTCAAAATATTATTCAATGTTACTACTTTAAGAGGCAACAGTGGTAGCAACCATTTTAAACAGCAGGATTCACTAACTTAAGAAGACACAGAGAAGGCATTTAGATGCTTAATTTTAGTTCAATTTTACTGAGATTTAATTTCATTGCTTCAAAGTGCTTGAAATCTGAAGACTAAACCAACTATAGAAAAATTACTTCAGCTTAGCTGTTAGCAAACAGATGATTCTTTTTTTTGTTTTTTTTTTTTTTTTTTTTGGTTAAGAAATCTTTACTGTATTATAACAATTATCTCTCTTGGCAGGCTTAACTAAATCATGACCAAACTATGTTTCATTCCACCTCTCACTGAATATTCTGAAGCAGCTGTTATTAATACTTAAGCTGCTTTTACTAAGTTAACTGTTCTACACTGCCGTGTTTACAGTCATAAATTCACTAGGAAAAAAAAAAAAGACACAAATCTACAAAGAAAAGCTTCTACGAATTTTTCATGTTTTTAAGGTGGCATGCTTTATATGGGCATGGGGGAAGGAAGAATATAATAGAAAACTACAAAAAACAAATCCTCCAGTATATTATAACTGTACAAGCACTTAGGAATTTGATTTCTTCTTCTTTAGAATAAAGTGTGAGATAGACAAAAATTTTAACAGAAACAAGCTATTCTGTGGCTACAAGAAAGAAATCCAGATACATATTAAGGAACTGAGGTTTGGGGTTTTTTAATCTGTTTGTTTAAGTTTGTGTAATACCTTAAAAGATATAAATACAAATGTTTTGAAGTCACAAGAAGGAAAATCCACAATAACCTAAATACAGTTTACTTTCGCAGAACTCTTTTATGACTGGAGTTAGACCAGCATGAATTATATGTATAGTACCACCCTAGACATCTGAATGTCAGCACTGTGCCAATTTAGATCAGCACGCATTTATTAGTTCAGAAACAATAGGCTCAAATGTAACCATATAATTTCCACTCAGGTCTGGAAGCATGACTTGGAGGATCACAGCTAGGTACAGTCTCCATAATCTAAGTGAGCTTAGTTGTCCCTCTTCTGTGTTCCCAAACGTGGAAAAGGACAGTACAAAGCAATCAGCTCTATATGCAAATTAGTATCAAACTGGGGATGTTTCTTCCAACCTGAATTACGCTGTAATCCCAGGTAAACCTTTGTCAACTTCAGTAAACCAAATCAGACTGGAAACGACTTCTGCAGGTTGGATTTCTCCTCATTCAGGCCCATCAGTTTGGATTCCAAGAAAATTCATGTAACACACATGATACCATCATATATGAACTAGTCTAGGTCTTGGTGGGATTTTTTTCTCCTGATGGGCTTTTTTCTTCAGTTCAATACGAATCTAACCCAATCCATTTAATTCAGTCAATAGGGTGTGGTTACTCCTCATTAGCTCAACAGATTTTCTGATATAATGTAAGATTGGTAAATACTCACTAACAGAAAAGCCATAGTATGGATATGGCAGGATGCATTAGGAAGCCATAGAGATGGAATGAGCCTGAGCAGAGTAAATCATGAGAGATCTATCATCAGACTCAAACTGGTTCTTTACACATGAGCAGAATCATGCAGGGGAAAAAGATACCCATGCTTGTGTCTGAAATCAGTCCAAATTCCATAGAGATCTCAGTGAAACAGAACTTGTAATTCCCTCTGAACACAAGTTCACTCCCTGTGGAAGCACATGGTATGTACATTTTCCCTGGTGCTTTCTGTCTGGGATTAAGGTGCAGGCATATGTGAGCAAGATATTAGTGAGACAGCTCATCAAGTTGCCTGAATTTTTAAATAGGATTCTTTACTGCACGAAAGCAGTTAATTGCTTCAGGATCCTACCTGACTCCTGAAGTTGTACAGTCAAGCTCATACAGAGCTGTGCCTGAGCTAACGAATTCTGCAAAATACAGGTTTTCACAGAAACTACCACTAAACTGAAGTTTGATGTTACGTGTTTTGGATGGAAATTTCAACTTTTCAGACTACTGTGAGGGAAAAAAACATACAAAATCAAAGGTCAGACAAGAAAATTAGCTTTAGAGATCAATTAGCTCTAGAACTAGGAGACTAATGAACTAACTTCTGGTTCTGTTACAACTTTTATGTGTCTTTGGGAAATGAAATAAGTATTTCTATACCTCTTTGGTTCTCTGAAACATAGTATGATGACAATTTCTGATATAGGAGAAACTCTCAAATATAAAAATGTTATGTCTGTGAAGTTTCTCATATTTCAAACAGAATTATAAATACCAGAAGGTGTGCCATAAGGAGGGGTCAAGAGAAACTGGATATAGCTGCTTTCAATGCCTGTCAGTGCAGACTGTACAAAAGGTCATTACAACATGAGAAGGTGTTCTAAGAATCTTGGCCTTAAATATACTGAAGTTGCTGACCTTTAGGAGTCAGAGCGAGCAACATTCATGTTTTGATTTAAGCTTTGAGCATGGAAACAAATGGGTGTGTTTTCCTCAGGTCGCTTGGTTAGTCTTTATATGAATTCCTCTCAAATATTGACTTTAGTAAAAGATGTACAAGATACACCTTAACATTTGTACTACATCCAAGGTGTGACCTTGCAAGCAAGTTACCACTAAAGGTTTTCTCGTATCTGGACTTGTAGGAAAAAAGCCTACTTAATTTTTCCTCAAAGAGCAAACTAGAAGCTTGCGTTTGTCCAAACCTAAACACTTAATCTTCATTTCCAGACAACACTCATGATTCACATCATCATCATCATCTAAACAACTTGCATTCCATCCCAAGATCTGCACAGATTTTTCCATGTTGTCAACAGAGACCTCTCTACATCCCATTGGGCTCAGAGCATACTTGAAAAAAGGGTGGGAGGAAGGAAAGATCTGGCAGAAAAAAAACATATTAAGAAAAGAAAATATATACCTTCTTTTTGGCCCAGGCTCTTCCATGCTACTGTCCCACCTCTGGGACATTAGCAAGCTAAGTTCCATTTCTTCTTTCTCACACTGTGGCTCATTTTCTTCATCATCACTGTTCTGAGAATTTCGCCAGCTTCCAAGAGAACGATGGTGAGAGAGCGTTTTTTGATGTCCCATCTGATATCCATCATTCTCCAATCCAGCCAACAGATCAATCATGGCCTCATCAGCACTACTGCCCACTGCAGAAAAAGCCCATACAAGTAGAATCTATATTTCGTTCTACTTGTAAATGACTAGTTACAGTCTACCAGTAAAAAACAAAACCAACCAAACCAAACAAAAAAAAATGGCCCATCATCATTTTAAAATCTACTATTTTGTTACTGTCTAAGGCGAGGCATGCTACAGAAACAGAGTTCTTTTCCTATCTTATTTTTTCAAATTTTATGATTTATCTTTTCTAGCTCTGTATCTAAAACTTTGACAACTTTGTGGACTTTTGCCCTACTCTTCTGACGGTACCACATTTAGTGGACACAATTCTCTCTCTCTCCACTCTCCTATTACCTCCTCACATTCAGTAAAGCTTCACTCTCCCCTTTAATTTCAGCACGAGTGCCAGCTTCTGAAGCATCACTGCCTTCTCTTGCTCAATAACTGCATTAGCTTTGTTAGGCACTTCTCTCTGTATCACCTGAGGACTTTCAATCACTGCATCTTGTGAATAAGGAATGCTGATTTTGACCAACTATTCCACTCCTTCTGTTCTTTACTATAATGCTCAACTTTGGTTCTCTTTTCATGTCACTGTAAGCTGTTCTATTCCAAGGTTTCCCTAAACACTGAAAGTTTAACTGATTTCACTCCTGTCCTTAATTTTATTTTCTTTAATGTGATCCAAGCTTACAGTAATTCATTCACTTCCCTTCTCATTTTTTATTTTTGTTTCTTAAAAATCCTTCCAAGTAACAAATTTTTCTCACTCTCTTCCTACTTACCTATCATCTGACCTCATAATCAATTTATGACCTCCAGTCTACCAGGCATCTTTGTTACTTCTCTCTCCTTCTCTGGCTGAAGAACTACAATCTCTACTCTCTTTCCTCAGGAAGCATCACATGATTACAATGATCTTGAGAAATATATAAAACAGATCTCAACATTGGTGAGAAAGGTGTTTTTCCTATTTTGCAAAGGCTTCACAAGACACCACGCAACCCTTTACAATAGAAACCATCCCCTTTTACAGAGTTCTGAATTAATCCACTTTCAATTATACTTTCTGTTCTTGGTTCCTTTGCCCTTTGTGAGGCCCATCATTAAACTCCAACCTCTCCTTCATGTTAATATGAACCTTGGGGTATAATTCACAGTGAATAGCAGAATTCATGTGGTTCACAGTCCCTGTGGCACTACAACTCTACAGAGGAATAATAAAGACTAGTACAGGCTATGAAGGAGTATAAGGGACCCAAATATGCAGCGTGTCACACATAGTCACACAAGACACCAGAAATTAGTAGCTGCATGACAAGAAGGGAGAAGAGAAAAAAAGACCAAAAAAAGGTCATATAATCTCAATTCTCTAGTCAATGGAAAAAAACCAGACCATTTCAACACTTCAATTTGGTTGAGCAATTCAAATGTACAGACATAAGGCATACCCTACATAATATTTTAACCACTTTTTATCCTCTCAGGTTTGCTCGAGTTTGCCAGCTCCCACAGAATTTCTTATAATTCTTTCAATAAATCCAAATCTTTGCCTATAAAACTCCTATAATCAAAATCTTGCCTATTGTCTGCAAAATAAAACAGCAGTACAGTCTTAATCTAACTTCATCCACTCCTCCTCTCTTAGCAAGAAAAGATTTCAAGGTTGTATACTGCATTACCCACAGACATACATTGTTGCCCAAGCACATACCCACATCCTATAGGCATCAAAAGCAGTGAAGGCTACTAAGGGTTTTAGATACTCCTCCCCGCCCCACACCATGTGGTTCCTATTAATGCTGTACATTACATTTACCAAAGAACATACATAGAGATTTACCATGAACTATGTGCTTTTCATCTTCTCTAGAGTATTTGAACTATTTCTACCTCACGTAGCTTTCCATCCAAGTTCCTTTCTTGGTTATTTTATTGTTGTTTCCCCCTTGTGCCACTCACAATTTTACTGCCATGCTTTTTCTCCTCCTCTTAAATATTTTGCTTCTTGTTTCTTTGCCTTCAACCATTCTTTCTATGTACAAATGTTGGGAAATGCTCTGCTGCAACTTGCCTCTCATTATCAACCTACTATTGCCCAATACCTCCAGAGAGCTGAGCTTCTCAAGACATATCATATGCATGTTTTCTACCTTAACTGTATGAAAGACGCAGTCAGTAACTGCAGGAGTATCAGGCGTAGACAGTCAAAATCATCTTCATTCTGACAGTTTTAGCCTTATAGCCCTAGGAGCATAAGGAAGAACAATACCCACAAGAACTGCATTGAGCTGACCTGGTGAGAGGACAGGGCTTACTGAACCTGTCAAACACAGCAGCCTCTACAAATACAGTCCTGGTGACATTTCCTAGGAAACATATGATGTGTTTTGGTGGTGGTAGGGTATGTGTGTGAGTGAAGTCTTAATCTGTTTGAAAAACTCCTTGAGATAAACTACTTACTTTCTTTTATGATGGGTAGCTAAGGGAACACAAAGACTGTGCAACAATAAAATAGTCTGGAAGAAAACACATTCTAGTCATACTCACTAAAAACTGTAGTCTGATTCAGGCTTTGAGACAAAGGCTGAAAGCTCTGACTATTCTCCACAATGTTTAAAATTGCTTCTTCATTAATAAGTGCTTCCTCTTCTTTATCAGTATGCATCCTATTGGAGTCTTTAAAAGAAAAAAGAAAAAAAGAGAAAGCATAAAACTTCAGAGTCAGAGACATCAATACATTATGAGAGCAAGCCACTTTAGTCTGGATTTTACTATCCAAGTATATTTCCATTATTTGCTGTGAGGCTTACTCCAACAATAATAAAGATAAAAGCAAAATTACTCTTTGGTTTTTCGTAACCAACAATCACAACTTCCTTGGCTTACTTCTGCTAATAGTATAAACAGCCAAACCATGACACAGATTTATGCCTAAACAATTAGGATATTACAAAAACTCACCTTTGCTCATCTTTTTATCGTCATGCACTTCTACCACATTAGCTGGTGTACACAGAAAGGCTTCAGGAGAAAGTACCTCAGAATGTAGTGTTAGCTCAGCAGAGAACTCCTCTGATCCATTACTGTAGTCCAATGATCCTGACAATGTTCTAGTTAATTGAAAAGCAAGTTTTAAATGCATATTTAAGGTTTGCATAGAATACTATATTTTATGACAAATGGCTAAACACTTACACAGAGAAGTCATTTTGCTTGAGAATTTCTTTAAGTCTCTTCTGAAAAAATTTTTCACTCTCTGTTGCTGGCACAAATCCACGGTCTTTAAAATTTGAAAAATATTTGTTATTCAGTTTTACTTTGACCTCTCAAGACAGAGAGCAGCTAAAATTACTGATTTTATTAGGAAAAGATTTAAAGTTGAAGTGCCTGCTAATTTTTAGTGCCAAATCTGAGGGCTGACTTTCCAAGTATATCAAAAAACTTTAAAATACTTCACATATTCACACTGATCTCACTTGCAACTGTGAGTATCAACAACATTTACAAATCATGATGCAATCACATCAAGGTGAGCATCCAAGAAAAATCCGTGAACAATATTGAGAAGTCTGTCTTATGCAGCCTGATTAACATTACACAGAAACACAGGAAAAAAGTTAATCAGAAAGGAGTCTGCCTTGCCAGGAACCTGCCTCTTTCCTCCTTGCAATCCTCTGTCTTACTTGCCAAATATCATTCATATTTTAAAAGAAATATGTCCTAGGTACTGTGGAGAATAGCCTGTTCATTACACAATCACATTGCAGAGCACAGTCTTCCCTGTGTAACGAATCTTACATAAAAATACAGGGATCTGTCTATCCTATTAGAATTTTAATCTAGTATCACCTAAGCTATAATTCCACAGAAACTAAATGGGACAGGCCCTTGTGCATAAACTACAATGGAAAGCTTCAAGATAAAGAGATTCAGTTTTGTCTGTATTTAAATGTTTTCCATCACAAAGCATGCAATCTTAACTGCCACTATCATTCATTCTGTCTAGAATGTTTTGCAGATAACTGAATCATGATGTTGTTAGGCAAGATTATGCATCCTGCTTTCAAAATTGGCAAACACATACTGGACCATCAGTAAGCCTGGAAGCGAAAAAAACAGTACATCTAAAAAACCTCAAACTTGATACATAAATTTAAATTCTATTCTCTTGCTTGCTTCTCATTCACAGTTTTGGATTAACAGCTGCACAGGTTTTTTTTGTTTTTTTTTTTACCTTGTGACTCAGGTGGCTTAATCTGAGAAGATTCACATTTCTGTCTCCGTCGCTGCTTTTCATCCTCCCATATAGCTTGCAAACCAGGGTTCCTGCCAATCTGGGCTGAAATATGCAATTATACATGAAGGGAAGTCTGCCAAAGTGACAAAGCATTCTTTCCCCAAATTGGATTCTGACACTCTTCTTCATCTCTTTGTCACTCTAGCCTGTTATTTTTTAATTGCCATTCCTGCCTTACTCTAGGATTTGGTATTATGTAAAAGTTAAGGCGTAACCTCATTTGTTTTCTAGATCTCCTATTTGTAATCTAGATCTTCAGCTTTTTCTGGTCTTCCCACCAAGTATGTGTATACATGTATATACAGGTGTATGAACATACATATGCATACACGCACACATCTGGTTTTGGTATTTCCATTACTATTCTTCCTCTAGGTCTGAAACCTTCTGGTATGCATTAACAAAAATCTCTTTATATTGCTCTATTTTTATAACCTCTTTTCTTTCAGAGTTAAATAATTTCTTTAAACTTTATAAATCTGGAGAACAACAATTCACTTAACACTGAAATCTGGATTGTGATTTAACTAAGCTGAGCTTTAAAAAACCGTGAACTATGACATCATAGTTTCTGTTCTAAAACCATTTTACATGGAAAGTTATTAACGCTTCACCTTCAATATCCAGTTGATTCAAAATGTCAGCAGCTACTGCATCCACCTCCAATTCACAGGTACTTTGTGGCTCAACACCTTTCAACAGTAAAGAGCTGTGACAACATAAATACCCCAGGTTAATTTTATCAATACACTGAGTTTGAAACATGCATCATCACTGTTTTTTAACTGGACTAATATCTAAAATTCTTCAATGGGAACAGGAGTGACTAACTGAATGCAGAATTATCAGTTCCCATCCTCACCTCCAAGTCCTTAAACTAAGGATCATATTCAAATCTAGTTAGATAAGAAATCTATATTTTCGACTTAAAGGGTTTAGATTTTTCTTTCGTGAGGACAAGAGAAAGAGCTGGTAAATAACTCCAAGTATTACAGCAATTACAATAATGTTCTTCTCCTCAAATATAAGATGAAATGTTCTATAGAACTCAGCCAACAGGACCAGGTGCGTAGGTGGGATCATGCATCCAGAAAACACAGTGGCAAGAATTTTTCTCTCATTCACAGTTCAGAGAAATATAGAACACTTTAACATTTACAACTATTTTTTCTGGGTTTTTTTCTTTATTTAACCTGGTGAATAAGAAAGAGAACATTAACAACCCAAACACACGCTGAACTAAGGATAACTGGCTTAAAATGAAGACTTTAAATACTAGAAACAGATTCAATGACTGATCACCTTCCTCCTGCAAATCTGCAAATGTCAGTAACCTTCCACCTGTTGCTGTCAGTGAACAAACTTTAAGGGGTCCATGAAGAAAGCTAACAAACAGAAAACATCTCCCAGGTTTATTGCAAAAGTCTGTTTACCCCTTAAAACTTTTTAAGGCAACACCGAAAATCCAAGCTCTTCAACTTTCTAGTAGGGCCTGTAGCAATAGGACAAGGGGAAATGGTTTTAAACTGAAAGAGGGTAAATTTAGACTAGACATAAGGAAGATTTTCTTTCTATGATGAGGATGACGAAACGCTGGAACAGCCTGTCAAAAGAGGTGGGAGAAGTCCCACGCCTGGAAACATTTGATGCCAGGTTACAGGGCTCTGAGGAACCTAATCTAATTGAAGGTGTTCCTGTTCATTGCAGGGGGGCTGGACTAGATGACATTTAAAGATCTCTTCAAACCCAAACTATTTTATGATTCTATGCACACTTTTAAAGACAATCCACTGCCATCATATCCCTCCGTTCCCAGTCATGCCATCAGCAGAGAAACAAGTCCATAATATGCTCAAAATGCATACTTTTCATGTCGCACACTTCACATTCATCAAGGGATTCAAACAGAGCTTTGCCTGCACAGTGGGCAACAGGAACTGCAGGCAAGCTGAAACTTGTATTTTGATCCCACAGGAAGAAACAACTGCAGGATCACTGGGAAACAAGACTAAGGAAAGAGGCTGCAAGAATTGTTAGCTCCCTTTACAAAATCAAAACACTTCTGCGAACAAGCAAAAAGGGACCACAATACAGAACGGTCACTGATATCAGAAATGTGGTAAAGACCTGCCTTTGATTTGTCTGGAGGTTACAAAACCAAAGATATGAGCTTCCCACTTTCACTAATTTTCTCTTTTAAAATACAATAAAAAAACCAAAAACTAATGGGGGTTGGGGAGAAAGTGAGAAAGAACAAAAGTGCTTGAAAAGTTTAAGAAAAAAATGTGTTTTAGAGACCTGTTTCTCAAGAGCTTGTTTGATGACTAAAACCATTAACTGAAGCTTTTCCTCTGACAAAGACCACTTTCTATGGTTTTCCCTTCATTTAGCTAGGACATTTTGTAAAAAACACAACCCCATGTCTTGGTTTTCCACATTCCCATCAAGAGAATGGCCAGTGATTTGAGAATTGATTAAGACCAAAGACAAAATTGGCCAAGAGCTTCCCAAGTAATCAGATTTCTTACTTACAAGAGACTCTACTATGGATTTCTCATACAAAACAACAGTAAACTCAACATTGTTGAATTTAAAACAAACTGGTAGATGTTAATGTAACCTAAGTATTTTTCCATAGTAATATCAACTTGAAGCATGTTCTTCTGTCTGCAATTCATTCAAACAATTTGAGCAACTAGAAGGAAAAGAGTTAGCTCATTCTGCCCAAGCTCTAAATCAATCAGGTATGAGGAGCCCTTCTGTCAAAAACTGCTGTATTTCAATTTACATGGCATATTATTCAAATTAAGAACACTGAGCTAATAACAGGCCTTTTCTGAAACAAATCTAGGATTTATCATCATAATTGTCATTAACACTTTCATGATGAAGGCAGGGCTGGCAGTCAAAACTGCACACTCCAAAGACTTAGTGGAAGCTAATAAAGACACCTGACACACACAGCAAGTTCTTCATTAGACTTGAAAAATGTCTTCCCAATACAATGGGTACATTAACTTGGCATTTAACATCCTTGCCAAGGTGAGCTGCTAGACACTTGCACTAGTTGAAGTCATGGCAGTAGCTCTACAAGTTTCTGCAATATTCAGTTAAGCCACAAAGGCCAAGAAGTCATTTGTTCCCACTTCAGGAAAAGCCTTGAAGGGCATATGAGAGCAGAGCAGCTTTAGCTGGTCCTTCTAACATTTTAATTCATGTTGATTAAAACAAAAATGTGAGGTGGTGAGAGGAGAGTACAAACTGTCCTGAAGTACAGTTTTTTAACATGGTTACATGCTGCTTTGGGAACTGTTTCATCTGAGTATTGGCAATAGCCGGGTCAGCTGTTAGGTTTAGTGCTTTTGCTCACCTAAAACAAATGTGTGCAACATATACACAAAGTAACCATATTTCCCATTCTCCCTGATCAAGACACATTTCCTCAGCAGCTACAGTGCTGCTTTCAGCAGGTGAGAAGATAGCATGAAGAAGTCAGAACATGTCTAGTTTCTCAGCGGCAGTTAGCTGAAAATACGAACTACTTCATGTCATTAGCAGCTGTAATGCCTTGGAAGGTATTCAGAAGCGGCTTGTTTGACACAGCTTGCCTTACATCACAGACTAATCACCTGCCTCACATTGCATGCATCAGTTCTCCAAAGAAAAACAGTGATTTAGGCAATGCCAAAACCATGATTTGAGAGTATCTGTATTAGAACAAGGTTAGAAAAGACAACTCAGCAAGTCCCAGGCAAAGCTTTTCACAGCATCTATGTTTCACTTTTTAAGAAGGAATGTAGAGAGAACCGTTCACAAGATAAAACTTGTAAGATAGATATATGGAAGACAGGGTTAAGTGAGGTGGTGTAGAAGAAACTCAGCTGCACGAGAACAGAAATTTACTTTCTGAAGAAGCAAGATAAATCAGGGTTGCATAACATTGAGTTGCCATGGCTAGGCTATTTGGGATACTCATAGCAGTTAATTTTAAATTGCCTTTTATACCTACACACCAGGTGAAAAACTGCAACATAAATCCATTTTACTTTTTTATGCAAAGCTCCAAATACATTATTTTGAGAACAGAGAAAATGGTCCTTATTTTTGAAGAAAGTAATAGTTTGTTCACACTATCCACTGAGATAAAAATTATAGTTTAGGATGAAAGTTGTGCTCAAAGAAACTACCAACATTTGGTTTCTCAGACGTTGAGGAAATGAATTAAAGCTACAGTCAACACATATTTTTAAAAGTGCCCACTACAGCTAGGTAGATCAAAGCCCTCAAAAACCTTGAAGAATAATCAACAAGGTCAGTGTCTTAATTCACCAGTATTAATGACAGCCTAAGGAAACAAGCTCTGTAATGACCACATCTGAGGTATTTGTAATGTTAAACTGAACACAAGAGACAAAAACTAACTCCATGGAGAATCTGAAGTGTGTTACTCAACTGTGCTGGTAAGGACCCTAAAATTTGACACAATAATTTTCCATACTCTGTTCATGGCAGAAAACATGTCCTTGTTTTCAGGATGTTCAAGTGACTTAAATAATGCGCACATTATATTAAAAAATCAAACAGCTAAATAAAAACATGCACAGGCTGACAAGCGAGAAAAGCAAGTATGACAGCCTCAAACCTAGCAAAAATCTGCAATATTACATATCTGCTAGACTGTGCAAAAGTGTTATTTGTCAGATCCTTCCACTTCCATATAAACAAGTGTCTAATAGCAAATCTAGGATTTTAAAAAAGAAAGTGTTTCTCAAAAGCATTCTACCAATCATTCTGCTTTTAACACATCATGTCCAAGTGGCAGACTTGACTGGCAGATTACTCCAAGTCTGATGTTTACCAGAACGTTTTCTCAATGGAACTCATAGAAGTGTTTCATCATTTATTATCGGCTGCCTGAGCGGGGTAACAAAATGTGTCTCATGTCCAGAACTCCTGATACCAAAAACTGTTGGATAGCACTACCAGGTTGAGGTGACTGCTGCCCATTTTAGGGTAGGCTTTGTAGGTTTCAGTGTGGTAACACTGGCAAGTATTATACCTAAAAGCCTTACAACATATGGGATTCCTGAGCGCTAGAGATTTTGGACATTTGTCTATTTGATAACAGAATCATTCTAGAATTACACTAAAAGAAGTGTCTCTGGCTAAATACAGTGCACTAATCAAAGCAGCGAGTAAATAATTTGGAGATTAGCCAGGAGCAAGGCAGGACATGGCTGGGTTAAACGTTGTTCTTGGTAAGTGGCCAAGTAGCAAGGTGCTCTCTAGCACGGAAGAGGGAGTTCAGTCACCAAGAAACTTTGACATAGTTCTCAAATGTTCTTTGAAATAAGGAACCATCACTAGCATTTACTCAAAATGCTGCTCATGTTACATATGTGACTTTTAAATTTTGCAATTACCTTCCAGGTATCCAGAATGGTATTTCAGCCAAGTGATATACTGTGTTCCAAAGTCAAGAAACGCCCAATCACTGGCACTGCTTTGTTAAACAAGAGAACTTGTTAACTGCCACTTACCCCAAGGACTTGGCAGATACATGTTCGACTGTCTCTGAAATCTATTCTTAATGTACATGAAAGATAATGAGTCTGAACAGACATCCCAGCCACTACGAATACAAGACAGGCCTAGAAATTTTGTGGTCTCAAACAACGTTTGACTGCCTTTTCCCTTCTTGCTTTTTCTTGACAGAACAACCAGTAACTTAAGCATACAGCTGAAAGGTAGAGAAAGATTTATGGATCTTCATATCTGATATAAAGGACAAGCAAAAAACTTAGAAGTTCAGTGATATTTAGAAGAAACTGCAAATGCTACTGAAAATAGCAGTCAAGTGGTGAAATATAGTAAGTAAAAGATTTTGCTAAATAATTCACAAAACAGTTAAATATCTCAGTTTGAACTGGATAGAACTTGAAGATGACTGGATAATAAAGTGAGAGGGCTGTGCTGGTATTGCACATGAAACTAGAAATGAATAGAGCTGTTAATTTGGAAGTTAAGTATGTCGGGAATACAGAACATACTTTGTTAAGGAAACAGAAATAAAGGAAAAGAGGCAGCTTTACAGCTACTGAGTAATACTGTAGACTGCAAAAATAGAAACAGTTGAGTTACAGTCATTTTAGGACACAATTATAAGGGTTTCCTTGGATAGATATCTCATACTATCTAGGTCAAATTTACCCTCAGTAAGGTTGATCATGACAATAACAGATCCATTAAACCAACCTAGAAGCAAATTTCCAGAATTTGAGAGGAAATTAAGTAGGAAGGCAATCTGAAAGTGGCACTGCAGTATGTTTGATTACAAAAGCACAGTTTTAAGTTGATGACTCCCATAAATAATCCAGGAGAAATTTTAACAGGCAAATAATTTTGTGTAGATATAGAACAGAGTAAACTTAGGACAGAAAAGTTTAGGTTTGTTGCTTTGCTGTGTCATGTATGTCCTACAGCACGGGGAGGACAGTCATGATAAAACACCCTTAATAAAAAAATTGATTTTCTAGACAAAAGAATGTTTAACACAGTATCAAACAGGAAACAATTTCAGTTGGAGAAATCATAAATGAGTTCCTAATTTATTAAAGCATTTTAAGAGCTAACTAAATGTGAAATTCCTCTTGGTTATATAAAAAGGACAGAGCGTTGACACAAAATGTGTAGAACTGAATACAGACCAGTTTCTGTGACTGAGTTTACATCACATCTCATTAATACTTTTGGCAGAAAATGCAGCAGTGTAGTAATGAAATATGCTGATAAGGCAAGCCAGTAAACATGCTGGATACATAACCAGATCATAGTACCAGAAAACAAAAGCAGGATAACTCAGAAGTAGAATAATAGAAACAGAATGAAATTTTAAAATGGGATGAAAAATCCTATTGGAACTTATAATGGATTCCAAACAGAAGATTCTCAATCGGAAAAAAGAAAGAAGAGAAACATCTTGTACTAATAAATCCTAAAGTACTCACAAGCCAAATTGCCATGATAAATGAAACTGTAAAGTGTATCAGGAACTACCACTATCACTGCATATGGTGTAGAGAGAAATTTGTGTAGTATATTATGTAGTATTCAGGTTTTATGTTCAAGAAATAAATTCCTGCTGGCAGAACTTCAGTGAACAAATGCCAGGGAAATGGCCAGTCTCGGTATTTTCCCCATTACTGTAATGTCCCACTTCTGGAACATTTGTGAATGCTGGAGAGGGACTGGCACAAGTGAGGTGTTGCACCCCTGGCTGTATACATGGAAGTGTGGAAGGAGGAGAAGTCGTCCTGTGGTTACAGCCATGAGAATGCATCCTCGGCTCCTGCTCTGCTGAGCTCATCCCTCTCTGGTTTTGACAGCCAGGAAGTACTACTTTGCTTTCTTTTTACCTGCCTTCCCCAGATCTACAAAAAGTAACATTAGATAATCCTGGTATAACTTATACCAAGTTATACCAACCTTTAATGTTTAAGTAAGCTGGCTTGCAGAATCAAGCCAAATAAAAGTCGAAAATGACTGTGAATGAAATACGCAGCCAAAAAGGAGAAGAAACAGCCCAGGAACTACTGCACATAAAGCGACCAGAAGTAAAATTGCAATACAATCATCAGATGAACGTTGTTGCAAATTCTCCTTAAACTAGTAATACAATCAGAAAACCAGATGTAATCAACACAAGCTCATGTTTCTGCATGCTAGAAAAACCTGAAGTATGGTTTAAGGCACACACTTTCTACTGGGGAAGCAAATTCCCCCAGCACATAACATTAGCAGGAAGCATGGCATATTGAGCCCAATACGCTTCAGAGAAGAACGACAGGAACCACCCAAAGACTGAGAAGACTACTCAGACGACAGAAGGACCTGCCAAACATTAGCAAATAGCTTGAAGAATGAACTTGCTGTAGATAAACTATACAAATCAAACTAGCTTCAGATACTGTGAGTTTCTCTCCTCTCCCCAACTCTGCCCACAAACCCCCCAAAATTGCAGAAATATTCCATTTTCTTACAGAAGTGAAACGATTACAAATTACAAACTGTAGAGTAGGAAATGCCTAGGAAAACGGAAAAGTATGGGAGACAGACATGAAAATTCTAAGCTGAGATTTTTATGTAGCGACCATTTGAACTGAACAAACCGAAATTCTCTGATAACACACTATTCATAGAATCATAGAGCCATTAAGGTTGGAGAAGTCCTCTAAGATCATCAAGTCCAACTATTAATCTAGTGGTGCTAAACCATGTCCCTCAAGCACCACACTCATGTATTTTTTGAACACTTCCAGGAGATTCCACCACTTCCTGGGTAGCCTATTCCAATGCCTGATCACCCTTTCAGTGAAGAAACTAATATTCAGTCTAAGCCTCCCCCGGCACAACTTCAGGCTGTTTTATTTTGTCCTCCCACTTGTTACCTGAGAGAAAAGACTGACTCTCACCTGGCTACATCCTCCTTTCAGGGAGTTGTAAAGAGTGATAAGGTCCCCCCTGAGCCTCCTTTTCTCCAGACTAAACAACCCCAGCTCCCTCAGCCACTCCTGACAGGACTTGTGCTCCAGACCCCTTCACCAGCTTCATTAGCCTTCTCTGGACTCGCTCCAGTCCCTCAATGTCCTTCTTGTAGTGGGGGGCCCAGAACCAAACAGAGGGTTCGAGATGTGGCCTTACCAGTGAGGTCATGTTAGTTAATGATGATTACAAAAACACAATCTGTGAACTGATGTGGAAATATACTCGATAACTATTAAGCTTGCTTAGCTCTTCATCAAAGTCATCATTCCAAAATCCAGAAAATCAAATTTCGCCCATTATGTCCCAGCTGGATCTTTATAACCATATACCACAAAGTGTCAGGTGACCAAAACTATACAAAGAAACTAAATAATGATGATTTGTGTTACATTATCACCTTTTTTTTTTTCTTTAAATATGTAAAACATATAAGGGTCCTGTAAACGAGAGACTGGAAATCTGTATTACATGCAAGTTGATATATACAAGAAAATACGACATAAAGCAGAAAAACCTGGGATGCTGACCTTGGTATTTCATCTTCTTCCCATTCAATGAAAGATACGTTGCTTGAATTTTCTGGCAAATGAGTTCTGTGATGTTTACTTATACTTGATGCATCACCTAGGGAAAAAAGTAGAATGAGAAATTAATTCATTTATGTGGCAATATTTTTTACAAATATCATTATATAACCACATTTATTATTTAATATTACCAGTCCACCTGCTCCTAAAGAATAAATAGCACTGTGTGATATCATCTTCACCCATTAACTATGCTATTGTATAAAAGATCTAATTTTCTAACATGTAGACGCATATAAAAAGAAAACTATATTTCCAACACACTGACATTATTAGAATTACATTTGTTGCATTTTAGTCATATCTTAATCTAAATTCAATCTTTTCCTATTTGTGAAAATTTCAAAATAAATCATACAGACTTTGACATGAACTTCAGAATTTCCTGGGTCCACAGTTCAAATCCCAATGGAAATTAGAAACCCAAGAAAACACTAAATTCTACTTCACACTTTTCCTCTTTCTTATTTGTGAGCTGAAAGGGAATATACAATATATTCCAGATACAATGGTAGTAGAAGTAAGTGGAAACCTTCAATGAAGGCAGATGTTGTCTGACCTACAAATAAAGAAAACAGTGTAAATTTGCTCAAAGGTCTCTGTATAAGGAAGCATGCTCCAAAGTCAGGCCAGTGAAGACCCCTCTGAAGAATTCCTACCTCCTCTGAGGTCTCCACCTGAACCCTCAGTCTTCAGAGAAAGGAAAGACAATATATACAAGATATAGCACAAGAAAGAAAAAGGCCCAGGAATGGAATTGGAGGGAGGTAGAATGGGAGAAGACCTTGAAAACTGCTCAGTCTCCCACCTCTACCTGAAAGACCAGCTTGAACCTTGAATTTTCTCAGCTATGTTGGTGTCATGCACTAGCAGTTTTCTGGTATTAAATCTACTTTTTAGCTATAGCAAAAACTTCTGCATTTGTTAAAGATACACCAACTAAACAACTCAATTGTCAGAGGTCTTCAGTAATCAAGTATTTATTAGAACATGCATTTTTATTCTATAAATTTTGTAACAGTCTTGCCAATGAGAATTCCACTATTTGGAATATTTGGTTCAGGGATACGCCATGTAGCAAAAAGCCCTAAGTTACTACAGAAGCAACTGGCAGACACCATGCCAAAAGAACCTTAGAAGCCACAAATAGAAGCAAGCAGGCTTAATTCTGTGTGTTCCAGACCAAGCTTTCTGCACCCAGACTAGTTCCTGCAAACCCTGCCCTTCCATCAGACTCTTCAGTGTACTGACACGGCACAAAGACGCGGCATTCAAGTGGGGTGAAAAGACACTCTTGTGCTTATGCAGAGCCAGCTCATACTTCAGTCACACCTGTGCTGTTACGGTCTATGCACTTCGATGCCCAAGCAGGTGATTCCACATAGACAACACAAAATATCTGATCCCATTTGCACAGATCCAGCTCAAATCTAGCACACCTTACTGTCTGTGCGTTGGGCAGCTAGTGCAGGAAGAAACACAGACATGTTTTTACTGTGTGGCACACCAGCTAATTCTCCATATTGAAATGTAAGCTGACTATGCATGGAAACATCTCTTGTTATTTTTCATCTGCAACTTGATTATTTCAAGTTGATGAAATGGGACTGAATAGTTGTACATTTTAAAGGAAAATACATCTCACAGCAGCTATGCAAGATTATAGGTAAAATATATACTATTATTTTTAAAATTTATATGCATTTCAAACACCACACCACAGCAGTTTCAGTGCATTATTCCCTTTCTTATTCCCTATGAACCCTGTTTTCATATACTTCTAAAAATGGAGGCTCAAATTCCTGTATCAGTTTGTTTCTTCAGTAAAGTTAATCACAGGGATAGGGATTTAAGGACACTTAATATTCCCCTTTTCTTGATATAATGATCTTTAAAGACAGTAGCAATGACACATCAAGGTCTTTCAGAGTCATATTACAGAAGCAGATTCAGCTACCGAAAATAAAAGTTTTGCAATAGTTACAGTGGTATGTGGTGCATGAACGAATAAACAGCCCTCTTCACAGCCCATAAAGACAAGGACTTGAGAAAATGAACTGCTGCACCTTCTGGATACAGGCTGATGAAGGCAGAATATTCCTGCTAATACAAATTTGTGTGCTGGCCCCTCTCAGCCTTCAAAAAGGTCTACTTATCTCAGTGAGAAAAATACCACTATGAACAGGCTCCTGAGGCTGCTTGCTTCCATTGACAAACAAACATATTAATCATTGGACTCATTTTTATATCATCATTTGCAAGGGAAGTAAGGTAAATGTTTGTTGCACATCTTTTGGCAAAGGCTTTTACTGCTGTCTAAGAAACAATGTTTGGCCTGGCCTGCATGACACAGCTACACTTGACTGAAAGGAATGCACACTCCCACAACACAGATGCTGAGGAACAGGCAGGTAAAGTGGGTCAGTTGCAAGCAGAGGCTGTGCCTTCTACACCACTCCAAAAGCCTGAGCTCAGAGAGGGTTGCTGTACAAGAACAGGCGTCTTGACAGCAGTGCCTCTGTACGGCTGCACCGGGGACAAACCATTTGTCGCTCGGCTGCTGTGCCAGGAGCAGTAGACAGTGATCCTGTGCCTGGGGACTCCAACAGACTGAGGCAGGCTGCTGATGCACGTGTGATGTGGAGCCATGCAAAACAGAATGAATCTTCCTAGGAGCACTGCAGCCAGTATCTGAACAAGTCAGACAAAGTAGTGTCATTTTTTTTCCTTTTATTTTATTGGATTCTTCCCTATTAAAATAGTTTAACTCCACTGATCTCAGCCCATGCTCCTCTTTCACCCCCTTGTTCCCACTCAAGACTTAGGTCTCTCATCCTCAAGTAAGTGATGAAGGAGAATATAAATATCTTATGTTTTTCATCTATCATCTGAAAGAGAGAAAAAAAAAGAGCTATGGAAAAAGAATGGAAGCAACTATTTGATACAACCACATTGCATGTTTCCAGAAGGCTCATTTGAATATTTGGAAGACTAAAGGTACCTGACTATACTTCCTCAGGACTGAAAATCCTGAAGATGCTCTGTACATGGCTGAGCTTTTGCCTTCCTACAGTTCTGACGCCAGCAAAAAGTGTGGCCTATCGTTGAGCACGAAAGGAGTATCTTCCTTTAACCAAGAATTAGTTATAAAACTCCACGGGCTAATCTATCGCTGTCTGAATGTACATTCATAAAAATAAAGAGGAAATTTAACATGATTATTGCTTGGCTTTTTTACAGAAAGATACTTCACCATTCCTTTCAACTTTCGCTTTAGCCGTAGGAACAATTATGATTTAAGTAAACAATACTTATTTTATTAAACATTAAGTACCAAAGGCATTATGCTTTTCCTACTGTTATCTCTCCTTAATAATCAAGAATTTAGAAGAATTAGGAATGTTCTCACCAAACTTAATTTTTATGTCACTCTGTACATCCAAAATGCCACACTAATTTTTAAAAATACCTCCTCTGCTCACACACTAATAATTCAAACTTTACCTTAAAGCAAATGACTTTAGCACAAACACAAGCATTTTAATTAAGAACATTGACTGCCATCAGAAAAAAATCATTAGCCATAATTTTGTAAAGACACTACTGCAACAACAACAAGAAGAATTTGAATTGATATAAGAATCAAAACCATAAAAAAAAATGAAAGCAACAGTATTATTATGCTATCTTTCATGTCAATTCTTCAACTGAATATTGTGAATTATATCAACAATTTTTCATCTAGAAAAGAGGTGTGGTCATCTTGTGAAATGGTCACAGCTGCACTGCTGACAGAACATGTATTTCTTGAGATACAGCATCTCATATCAGGAAGCAGGCTCTTCCTCAATCCCCATACAGAGGCATAAAAAGGAAAAAAGCTGCATATGGACTTTGTTTTGACACAAAAAGCAAACCTGAGGGAAACAACACAATACCCATTCAGCCAAACTACAGCAAAAGCCTGACAGCTAGTGATATCTTGTTCAAAATGGTAGTTTTTAGCCTTCAAAGCAATTATTTGGTCTTAAGAAATAAACACCTTACTTTTTCTCCTTGCCTTTCTGAATTTGACAGCAGCCAGGTTTATTAAATTCATTCCATATAAATTGTAGTCTATAAAGAGCTGGAGGAGGTAGGGAATATGGGCTTCATGAGGCTGGTAAGATTTGTTCATTATGGCTCCACCTTGCAGAAGCTCACAAACTCTAAAAGACAAATTAGGACACAAATAAAAAAAAAAATTTCAGTACAACAGTCTTGATATTTGACTTTACCAAAATATAAAATACTTGGACATTTTAAATTTTGCCTTAGTTGTATTTTTAACTTAAGAACTGTGTTTTCACAACAAAAGACAAACAAAAATGATCTCTGCTAATAATGATACAATATTTGGGTGTAAGTTACAAAGAAGCCTTGAATCCTTCAGCTTAAAAAACATATAACTCTCTGAAAAAAACATTCTACAATATTCTATCCCTGCAAGTGATCCAAAAGCCACTACAGGCCATGGAAATCTTTCAACAGAACAACGGTGGCAGCTGTATGCCTACACACCAGTAATAAGTTTGAAAGTCTCTCTAGTTCTCCTTGACAGATATATGATACATATGATATCCTTCATGGCTTTAAAGCTACATATTGCATACTCAGATGCAGTATTTTAAAACTCTGTAGAAGGACAAATCCTCTTTTTAAAACAGATACACATTAAAAAACAACTGCAAGTATTTGGATAATTATGAATTGGTACAATACGTTTATCTCAAATTAACATACAACTATACAACAAAGAAGAGCACTAAGCATTTCTAAATGCAACAAACTGGAATTACAAATAAAGTTTTATACAGAAAAAAGAAAGGAATAATTTAAGTGTAGCATCAGTGTTTACTTGGATAGGAGCAATTCAAACATGAGAAGCTCCAAATCTTGAAACAACTGTCATGTCATACATTAAGACAGAAATTTAAATCATGCAAAATTTCACTCACCTAGAAGAAAAATTAGACAATCCTCTCTTATGATCATGTATTAGACCTTTTAAACAAAGTTACATTATGTAATAGCACACACTCAAGGGATATCAGTTTATGCTTGGGAAGGAATTCCTCCTTATTTATTCCTGAATTTACCACAACTACTTCGACAGTAAGATTGAAATTAACAGCACTTTCATATAGGAGAACATTACTCTATTGAGAAATAGAGAACCCCTCTAATAACAAAAGCTATTCAGTTTTCCAAGTAAATCTTAAATCTAGTAATTGTTGCTGGAAATAAAACCTACCAAAATTTACTTCATCATAGATGAAATGAAGTCATATGAAAGACAGCTACATTGTTTTCCTCAAGAGTTACAGGAAAAGTAACCTGATGCAAATTTGTTTAAGTGTTCAAGAATTACAGTAAACACAAAACAACTAAAGGCAAGTATGTTTTGGTATTGCTTTCCTAACATGCTACTGCTCTAAAAGATTATTGACGTGTTTAAAATTAGCAATTTTTAAAGTGTTTTGAAAATTGTGGGACAGTAATTTTTGAGCTTTTATTTTGTTAAGTTATTGGTGAATCGTGCTTCAAACCTGACTTTTTAACTGAAGATACAAGGAAATAAGTCAGAACTTTGTATTTCCACATCCTTACCTTTTTACCATTGCAGGATTGTAAAGGTAAATCTTCATAAACTGTCTCTCCTTTTCATGGTAACCATAAAAAGGCCTGGAGAGGAAGAAATAAAAGCAAGAAGCTCGCCAGTTATGCTGTGGCATTTATTCAATGACACTTTACTATAGCGAGCATTAAATAAGCATGAATATCTACCCAGGTAAAGATGGAGATGTATTTCATTTAGGTCTTCCCCATCAGCCTCTTATGCAAACAAACAAAATACCTGAAACACTCTCTTATGCTGCTTTGAGGCAATGAGCAGCTGACTTTCAGTAATGACTGTTCTGAAGTTCTAAGGCAAGAGAGGTGAAAAAGAGGCAGGTTCTCCTAATTTCTACCTGTTTTTTTCTCACTGATGCAAGTAAAGATTGTCATCAACAGTTTACTCTGCCCAGTTTTCACTATGAGAGGAACAGCTATACTACAATTTACATAGTTCTCACAAAAACAACAACATTAAGAAATCTGGTAGGTGACCTTCATTGTTACTGCAAAAACATCAGAAAATTCTGACTGAAAATAAAACCACGTTATTGTAGCCACTTTACTCACAATATCTAGAAGCCACCAAAACTGGCTGGGAACAGAAGTATTATCTTCCTACACTTAACAATAAGAAAGATTATATTTCAGAAATGCGTGAAAAAAGCAAATAAAACACAGTGCTGCAAAACACTGAAAATCAGTATTTACATTGTTTTGAAGATGCAAAATTGAATACATGTATCTAGACTACCTGTGTTCCTCCAGGATATTTTCCTATTATTCATCATGATTTGACTTATTTTTCAGTCCTTGGTTATGCAAGTTAAATAAAAATTAACTAATAGAGTCCTTAAAATGTTCATTCATTCATGTTAACATCCAATAATAGCATATTAGCAGCAATAGAAAGCTACACCAAATAAAACACAGTGGTCATCTTGATAGATTAGTAAATGTATGTTTAAAAGCCTCCACTTCCTGGCCTGTGCTGAGGGAAGACTCAGACAGATAAACGTGACCTGACAGTCAAAGTGGGGACCATTTTAGACGAACAAAAAAAAAAAGACCACTAGAATCAGGCTCCTGCAAGACATGCCTGGGCTCAGGGAACCTAGAATAACCCAGAGAGGTAGAAAATGCTGCACGGGAAGTACTGTTATAACAGCAGAGACAGAAAAAGAACAGATTTTGCAAAATTATACACACTAGGATACAAAATTAAGGAAAAAATTATTGTGTCAAGAAGGTTTTTTGGGAAAACCTGTTAACTATGTTAAAGCCAAAGCAAGTGAGAAGAGTTATTCAGAAGTCGTACAGCCCTGTATGAAGACATACATCGCTGGGGAACAAAAGAGGATTAGCACTGCAATCACCCAAGTCCAAAGTGCTTCTATGTAGTACAACTGCAAAAAACATTTCAAAACAGACAACCAAAACTCCTGACAGCTCATACTTACATTCCAGATACTAATGATACTTTGAAAACATGTTGAACAGTAGAAGATGGATTGCCTAAAGCCACATTGAGGGCTCTATCAATGCTGAACGCCACTTGACGAAGGTAGCATTCCGGATGCTGTCCAAAACCATCGTATGGTACATAGAGGTAAGGAAAGATACCATGTAAGTGGAGACAAGTCTTCTGACCTAAAAAAAAAGGTAAACATTTATTTTCAAATTACTACTTTTTCTTCTTCTAAGTAGTTGCTACATCTGAATTTTTTCATATTATTTTCATGTTTTGCAGACAGGATAAATTTATGACACAAATGCAGGTGTGTTTCAAACGAAAGGTACTAATGCAGAGCAGTTCTCACACTTGATTCATTGACAAAACCAATACAGAACAGATGTGGTTATGTGACATACAAATGATTACACCTATGTAACAACAGAATTCACTACTAATTATTTTCTTTATAGTAATAACACAACATCTCTCTGAGATTAACTTTGCATACTGAGTAAATGTTGGATGCTTAACAGTTTCTCAGCCTTCGCAAAAATTTTTCAGTATCAACCACATAACCTCTCAGAAACTAAAAAGAACATCCAGAGCACCTATGAGGCCATTCAATATTCTAGTTATTAAGGCACAAGTTGGAATCCAGAAAAAAATCCAGATTATTTTCAACTTTTAAAATCTGTGGATCCCTGAGAGATTTCTACTGTATATGCAAATCTCTAGACTTCTAACAACATGCTTACTTCTCAGCATTAGCTTCTGTGAGTCTGCAATACGAGCAGAGTGAAAGGACACACCATGAAAACCTTTTTGCCTAGACCACAGTCTGAGCTTCTCATTCAGACAAGGCAGTACAGTGATATGGACTGGGACCTCCCAAACCCACCACATTTTTGGGGGGACTAGTCTCAACTACAATGCATGTTATCTGCTCTTTTCTCACCATTACACAACAAAGCATGCATTCACTGGCATTCATTTGCCACCTTTTCAGTCCCCAAAATAATTCATGACTTCTCATTGCCAATGAAAAGCTTTCACAGAAAAATACTGTAAGCATGTGTTGCTGATTAACAATCACCACAATGACAGGCAGCACATATCCCTTTGCATTTTGTTTGGATGAACTCCCTGCATGAGGACAGCAAAACTGGCTGTGCTTTCATCACCCAGGAGATGAATGTTTCAAAGAGGGAGCACAACTTCATTGATCCACAAGACCAATGAAAAGACTTCCAAAAGTCCACTCTTTCAAACTGAGGTTATTTCTCAGCAGGTGGAGCTTGCCTGAAGTATTTACACTCAATCATATACCAGTTACCACCCAGCGAGGACAGCTTAAGTCCATTAAAGTGCAGCAGTAACAGGACCTTGAGTGTGAAGACTGCCTACAAATCTTTTACACCTGTGAAAAGCATGCACAAAAATCCCATTAAAAGCACAGCTTTTTTCATCTCTTTTTCAAAACTGGGGTCAGATGTATTGTTCTTCAAATTATGTTTAGAAGTAAAATTCAAACCCATGGTACTACAAGTCCATTTTCCAAGATGAATTTTATTCTTCTTGCAAATCAACTCCACCAAGTCACCTCATCAATGCTGAAATAAAATCTATATATCCATTCATAATGTTGAAGTCATCATATGAATTCCTCCTTCAAATATTTCAGGAGAATAAAATTCTTATTTATGTATCATGTTCTTCAAATAACAATATACTAAGAGGAAGAGGAAACTACAGAAATGAAGAACTTCAGGTTTGTTTGGGGTTTTTTTAATGGCAAAATAAAAGACAGTAACAGCTTTATATGGCAGGAAACTTCTTCAGCCCTAACGTGGAAAAAGTCATATATTAGTAGCATGTGAACTGAGAGAGGATTGATTTGTGCAGTGGTAGCAAACCATTTATTTTCTGTACCAAATCACCAACAAATCTGAGTGTATACTGATGGCTGTACTTAAGATTGATTTTGAAATAAAGGAGTCCCTCATCCAAATATAATTAACAGAAAATTAACGGTTGTTTAAAGTCCTACAATTTCTCTATTCAAGTTTGGTTGGTTGGTTTTGGGAACGGTTGGAGTTTGCGGTTTTTTTATTATTTTTGTTGCTAAGTTGGAAAGGGTGGGTTGCTGTTGTTGGGTTTTTTTAAAATGTATTCCAGGACCATGTTCAGGGGGAAATTCAAACTAGTTCATAAAATAATTTGTCTGAATGCCCACCGCAGCTTAAAAAACCACGTGAACAAACCAACCCACTGCAAGCTAAATTTGATATTGGAACACAGACTGAATTTCTGTATATACAAATATACATGTCTATCACCCATGAATTTTAAAAATTCAGGTGCTTGCTTCCTAGAGCTTGTCAGTCAGAGTCAGTTCTGCACTTACACTTTTTATTTGCACTACTAGCTATGAACTCCTTTTAAAAGCATGAATTTTTTCATATTTTAAAAAAAACCTTAGCTTCAATGGTTGTCCAAGTATTCTGAGTTACAGTTAATTTATGTCCCCTTAGAATGCAAAATTGCAAAGCACCAGAATAAACATAACAGTGACACAGTCTACTGTACTTAAATTCAGGTTCTTTTCAAGTTAAGCAGCTATTTAACAGTTCTTGCTGAACTGAAAATGTAATTTTATTGTTGAATAAAAAAGAGAACACATACAAAGAAAGTTTCCATCTACTTCCTTCTGTTCCCTTCCCCTGTACTCCCCTTTACGTGCAAAAATCCCCATGAAAAACACTACGGCTTTCAATTGAGCAGAGTCAAATTACCACTTAACTCCAGGGAAATCTTACAGAACACACACCCTGAGTGGCTTTTCAATTTTTGATTCTGCCAAGAAAGCAAACAAGTTACTGCTGATCTAAGACTCCTATTAGGCTAGCAGCTGTCATGTTACATGGGTTTACACAGCTACTTACTTTAATCCTTGATAGTATTGATTCATTTATCGTGATATTTGGTTATACTGCTATTTTTACTTAAAATCGACATTATTACAAGTCTGACCCTGCTACTGTTAAGAACAGTCATTTATTTCCATCATTTAGGTAAAATCATCAAAGTGCACCAAATATCATGGTATTCAGTTTGAAGCCCAGACTCCAGTAACGGCAACCATGGTTTGCACTAAGCCATTACAAATTCTAGTGGATTCTTTCCAATAGAGCCACAAGGAGAAAAAAAGATCTACCCACTGAGGATTTCAGGCTACACAGACCTGCCAATTTACATAAATTAAAAACTTGGCTTGGGAAAAAGTTAATGAGTTTTATGGTTTAAATACGTTAATCTTATGTTCTTGTTTCTTTCTGGAGATACAGAGAAACAAATTTGTACCACTAGAACAGCACTGACTGCTACAGTGCCCACTTGCGGTGACCAGATGATGTTATTTTTATATCTATTCATCACTTCCTTCACAACTGTACAATCAATGGAAGAGGTGCTCGACAGCAGATTCTGCATTATGACTGCTCTCCTCACAATTTCTGGATACAAAATTAGCCACTGATGGGACAGGCCACTGAAATGTTTCACTCTGGGGCCTCCTCATGGACCTAAAAGAACGAGGTCTGCACTGACTGACTTATCTGCAGACCAAGCATCCCAGTACAACTCAAGGAGACTGGTAAGTAAATGTACAGACACCTACAAGTAAAGCTGAGGTTTAATCATGAGTCTTTGTAATGCACTAAATGAAGTGGTAAATGAAGAAACGCAAATATCACTGCTGTAACACAGAAAAAAGGTAGTACACAAAACCTTGAGACATCATGAGATACTCAACTAGCAGACTGGATGTTTTCTCTGAAAAGAAGACACTGACAACTAAATGTCAATATAGATGAATAGCCATAATAATAATGAATCAATACTTCAAAAATAATATAAATGTGATCTTTTCATACAATATAGAAAGAAAGCCCAAACCTGCCAAACCCATACTTATCGAAGCAAGTGGCATAAATGTTACGGAAGTATTAAAATATAGCATTTTGCATACTTGAAACCCATGAGAGAGATTAAGAAATCTGGTATTTTTCCTGGAAGATGGTTGCCATATACATTACTATGAGGAGCACATACCAAGCACATCCCTCGAGTTACTCTACAATTTTCATGATTACAAAAAAAATCTGCAGCAACCCTAAGATAGAAAACTTCATTATCAGAAGAGAACTGAAACTAGTATGATAATGCAATGCAAAGATGCTCAATAACTACTTAGCAAGATACAAGAACTGATGTCGTCTGACCACCAGAATGCTCAGCCACGCAGGATGATCTGGTAGGGACAAAACTGAGATGCAATCTATGCGGAATGTTGGTAGGGATCTCTGAAAGTCATCTTGTCCACCCCTTGCCCAAGCTTATGAACACCTAATTTCATAGTACAACAAGTTAGAGAACTTGAGGATTATTATTCAAGTGTCCTCAGAGAAGTGCTTTTTCATCATTTGCCAACACTGACTTTGATTTAAACTTCTAAAAACTCTCCACCAAGATAAAATTGGACAAATTTCTGTACAAAAGAAAAATGTGAAAATTATAAATATGAGAACTTATTTTATTGTCCAGTTCAGGAATAAAGTTGCAAACTAGACAAGGAGCACATGAACATCTGTGTATACATTCCAAGAGAAAAGAGAAGTCCATCTGTTCTAGATGCAATTCCACATGTACATGACTACCTGCTGGCTCATATTCCATCAAGGGGAGAGCTTCCACAGATACTGTCTCCATTTATTTCCTCCAGTAGACTTACAGGTCTCATGGGAGAACTGTCTGAACATGTTCTACAGTTGTGATACAGTTCAACTAAATACTCAAAGCTGTGTAGCTCCTATCCTGTAATTCTTAATTTAGGAACTGACTACAGAACCCTCACAAACTGAACTCAATACTGGAAACATTTTGAATAGATATCTTCTTTAGTATTTGGAAAAAAAAAACTAAATCTAAATCTAGATAAATATAACTTCAGAATACAGTTCAATGTTGGTCTACATGCAGACATATTTTGCTGTGATATTTCTGCTACAGAACAAGCTGATCCCACTATAAGAAGCTAAGCAAAGCCATGGGGAACAGTGGTGCAGGAGTAAAACAGAGACTACAGCAGCATTTAAAAGCATGGCAAAACCCTGAGATTTTAGGAAATTTGGGCTGGAAATTAATAAAGAGATGCAGAAGATGGAAGACAAATGGCTTTTCATACACTTGCAATCTATTAGAAGCACTTCAGGTGCAGTTTTGTAAAGTGGAAGAACTAATTAAGCATGGACAAGTATTAGAAGAAGAATGCACACAAACACATCAAGCGTCACTACAGGACGCAGAAAAAAACAGACAACCATAAGGGATTTCTTTCCTTTAACAGCAACAGTAAAGCAAAATCATTAGAAATCAAAAGACATGACACTACCATCTCAAAAAGAAAATTGGTATTTTCAACTAACTGTTGAACTGCTTACATTCAAAAACACTTGAAAAATGAATTGTGAATAGTGATGCCTACAGAGAATGAGAAAACTAAAAATCCTGGTGCAAAAACAATTCTAAAAATGAAAATTTGTAAGTGGAATAATACTAGAATTCAATTTCAAAGTAATTTCTTCATGCAATAAAAAGTTCCTGTGTCAAAGGCAATCTCACCCTTTCTCCAAGAACAGGCTTCAGAGAGCAACATCAAGTTGTAACAGGACTACTTAATCTACCCTGCTTGGTAGGTACAACATGGGCATCTTGTGCACAGTTTAGATAGTGCTTTAAGTCTAAGCCACGTTGCTCACTGGGGTGGGCTTGTCAAGCCTGTATCACTGAATACCATCAGAACTGAGCTACTGAAAAGGGACAGGACTCCATTACTTTCTAGTGCTAACACAGCCTGTGAAACTAGAGCCACCATTCCTTCCTCTGACACAAAGCAAACAAATAACTTACATGGACTGGTGAAGTAAGGTAATGCTCTGATGAAGACAAATCCCTTTCCTAGCAAAACTTGGGAAGATCTTTCCCCCTTAAAACTCCTGCAAAGTCATTCAGAAACATAAGAGTTCACGCTTTTAACCTTAAAGAGTTCTTCAGTAGTATACTACATTAATGTAACTCCTTCAGTGATTACGCGAACCTTTCCATCTTCTCCCAGAGTCATGAAACAAGTCAGCTTTTTTACAAGGACTGAGAAGAAAGGGAGAACTACACACACTGCAGTCTTGGATATCAGAGAATACTGGATGTCAGAGAAACAAGAATAATGAAATTAGGCCTCGCAGCAGCAAGATATCCTCAAAATATAATCAAGAACAGAGCACAAAGACCTTTTTTCACATATAATATCAGATATTTGTGTCAAGGTTTTCAGTTTTTCCCTAGGATGTGAGAAAACACTTACTTCAGTAACACCTGTAAACGAGACCAAAAAAATTTTTTTCTTACATTTCCTGGAATCCAAATGGAGTGCTTGGTTATTCATAAATCTTTAGTCAGTAACTGTTCCTTGCAACATTAATACCTTTACTCCTAGGAAGACAACAAAAAAACCGAACCCCACACTAGGAAAATAAGGCCTTTGACTCATTGCAATCAGATTGTTCCTCAGCCTTGATGCAGGGATCCTTAGTGAAGGAGAAGAGCTGGGTTTTCTGTCTGTAATTTAAAATTAGAAACCTCTGTATAACTGGATGCATATTGGTGCGGTACCCTGAGTCATGGGGGGAAACAATCAGAGAAAAGTAGATCTCCGGGCAGTATGGAGATTCAAACAAGTCCATGAGCTCCCTTGAATTTGGTATATTCCAAAGGACAAATTCCTTTGAATTCCTAAATTCAAGTTTCGGTAACACCAAATAAAATTACATTTGAAACACTGATTTTTACTGACATCTCCAACTGGTATCCATACAATTAATGCGCTTACTGATAGCTTTTTACATCAAACCTAAGCTGTCTTAGTCATTTGAAATACTAGGCCTAAGAGACAATGTGGTTCACCAAGTCTTGTCTTCTCCAGTCTAGCAAACAATGTAATAATCACACAAAACTGAAGACTATTAGATACTTTGAACTGTGAAGTATCCAAAGAAGAAATAACCTCTGAGACCTCTCAGGCTAGAATTTACCTTGGGAATTACTGCTGATGGCAAGTATAAATTCTAAGCTCCAAAAGCAAGGCTACTATCTTTGTCTTACTGAGAATTTTTAATGAGTATTTTTTAGACTAATATGTAAGAGAGGCATTGATTGTTTTTTTAACACATAAACAGTGAGCAAACCCCAAGAAAAAGCAAAAAGTTGAAACAGTTTATTTAATACATCAACTCAATGAAGATATTCTGATCATCTCCATAAAAATACCTCCTCCTGACTGAATTGATTAGGACGGATCTTTTCTGAATTCCTGCCGTGACATTAGAAAACAATCTCAGAAGCACTACAGATAAGCCTAACCACTTATAGGATGCAAAGGTACACCATCAGAAAGGAACATCTATTCCCTACTGTTATCACCAAGCAAAAATAACTGAAATATAACTAAAGAAATTTACTGTTATGGAGTCCAACTAAAACCAGGAAAATCCAGAGATGCAGAAGATAATTTAAAAAAACAAATCTCCAGAAATAATGGAGACCAAAGAAGGTAAGCATCTCAAAAAGCAAATATATGCTATGTACAAACCATCTTTGAGCTGACAACTGTGAGTTACAGAAATAGCCATAGTATTTTCTTCTTAAGACACACAAGATGAGGTCAGGTATTCGCTTATTAAGCACCCATCTATAAAATGAACCACATACAAAATATTATTCTTGCTTCCTCTATTGACAGATTACTCATATAAGCAGCTGGACAATATCAGCAACTATTTCTAGAAGGAGTGTCAAAAATCACTACGAAGCCAGCTAAAATGAACTAAAACACACAAAGGAGGCAAATGCAGCTGGCCCCAGCTACAAAATCTAGCGATCATACCAGCCTCATGGCATTCATAAGCTGGCAGCACAGTCCAAGCTGCTATTCGGGTAAAAAACACAACCACACGAAAGCAACACAGGCAGACTATGTTAGACCACACTGACCAAAGCACAGCTGAATAGAAAAGGGTGTATTTACTAGTCCCAGGTAAACTGATGAGGTGTACTTCACCACATCCTGTAAAAGATGAAACAAGAAGTCAGTAGTGAAAAGGGGGAGCAGAGTAGTCACACCGCCTTCGGTTTCCATTTCCCTCAACGACCATTCATTAAAGACTGACACTGCCACACAAGTTCTGGTAGCTATCTTACTGGTCTTTCCTGGTGCAAGTAACACAAGTCACATGTAAATGGAGAATGCTGCAGAGCTAGATATTCAAAGAAAAAGTTTTCACAGTTGGTTACTGAACTTTCATTTCTGTATGAGGCTCATCTGTCTATTTAAACACTGTGATGTGTACACATTGCTCCAACCACAACTCATCTCTTTTTCCTGTGTCAGACAAAATCAACTGAATTGATTTTTTTCAACATTTTTTTCAACAGGTATTTTCCTGTCAGCTACTGAGCTAGTTAGAGAAAAAGCAACATAGATTATTGCCAAAAAATTATTTGTTACTCTAAACTGCAGGAAAAAAAAACCCTTGGCCTTGTGGTAAGGTTAACAGTGTTTTCATCACTATTATCTTTCATAGACACTTTTCAGAAATGTTGACTGTAAATTCCTGAACAACATCAAGCTTTTGTATTACCCCCAAAATTACACACTGTAGAGTATATACAGTCTCATGAGTCAGATTAGTTTATGTTAACAAGCACATGACATCACATTCTGTTTGTTTTCTCTTCCTCTATTCTTCAAACAGCACTAAATAATTCTAGAAATATTTCTTGAAATTTTTGGGTTTGTATTTGCATTAGGATCTTTCACTTGCAGGTAACTGTCATTTCAGCCTGTTCCTCAAGCTGACAAAAACTAGAGGATGTGCTCCACAAACACAAGCACTGCTCTTAGGCTACCCATAAGCAAATTTGCAACACTTGGTACTCCTTATCACACATACCGTTTCATTTCACTAAAGAAATTCTTAACATCTTTTGTATGTTCTAGGCTTATAATTTTTGGACAAGCAGCAACTTACTAGGAAGTACTTCCTTACTACAGACACCTTCCAAAGTTCTGTGTAAGCTTTAAAATGACTACATGGTGTTTGACAGTAAGGGACAGAATCTCATGACCCAGGAAATAAAACGTGTTCTTAATATCTTACTAAACTCTGTTCCAGGTTTATGTGGCAAGTGGTTGGCAGAGGAGAGGTTGCTGTGGGAAGAAGCCAGAGGCTGCCCCGTGTGGGACACAGCCAGATCCAAGAGACACACTGCAGAGCACAGATGAGCCCCTCAGCCAAGCCGGGGACACTTCTGGGAAAACATGTTTAAGAAAGGGAGCACCAAAGTCAGAGGAAAGTGGAGGAGGAACATCTCCATGGAACAGCAGATATCCCCTGCAGCCCATGGAGGATGCCACAGTGGAGCACAAGGGTATTCCTGAAGGAACTGAAGCCCATGGAGAGTTCACACCAGAGGAGAGGAAAGACGTGATGAGGAAGAAGGCAGAGAGACACCATCATGTACTGGCTGCAACCCCCCTGCCATTCTCCATGTGAGCTTGACAACCAGGGGTAGGGGTAGAGAGTCAAACAGCTGAGAAAAACAGCTGAGCCTGGGGGAAGGGGGAGGAAAGGTATGCTGTTCTGAGTTTGTTTCTCACTACCTGAATCGATTTTAGTTGGCAATAAATTAATTTTTTTTTTCCCAAAAAGAGTCCACTTTGCCTGCAATGGTAATTGGCAAGCAATTTCCCTGTTGTTATCTCAACCTATAACAGCAGTGTTTCTGTTTTTCCTGTTTTACCCCCCTGCATTACCAGACTGGAGGTAGTGGGTTGAACAAGCAAGCAGCAGGATGGGAATTTTGATGTTGCCAAAGTCTGGCTCAGCACAGACCACTTAACAGAAATGATCCTTGGGATGTCAACCTCTGAAACATGTCAGACAGTACAGGCAACAAAGTAAAGCAAGTCTTAATGTTGGTAGACTCCTACCTGCTACCTTGTTATCTCTACCTGCACCGGGAAACTTCAGAGGGTGTTACAGCTTTTAAACCTTTACCCAGAATAGAAGCTTCAGCCTACCTGATTAAACTTAACAAAAACAATATACAGCCTCAATCACCAAAGTAACAAAACCTTTCAATGCAACATTAATAGATTTAACCACAAGCTTGCCTAAAATAAGTAGTCCTATTACCATAGCTTACATTAAATGATGTAATGGTATAAACATTATCTGTTTGTTGTGCTAATACGAAATTAAACAATGTGGGAGACAGTACCATCCTTTACAACAAACCTACTTAAAAACATACTAGTGAAAGATATGCCTGTTCATGAGTCTTCCAAAAAAGGTTGTGCATGAAGGTGCAGAACATTCAAGACATTTCCATTTGGGGGAGAAAGAAACTACAGCAAGCAAATAGAATGATAAAATGCTCTAATCCATTGAAGCTTTTTAAATTGAGATTGCACATACCTCAAATCCTTATTCAAAGTTTTTCCTAAAGATCCTCATGACAGGATCTTCCAAGCAGCTACACAAGGGAAACAATTTTGATCTGATAACAGCAGCATTTGGTGTGTCATGAACGCATCCTCAGCCAAACTCAATTCTATAATGTAGTTAGAGAGGGAGCAGCTCCATACATGTCTTAGAGAAACCACATTCTTGAAAACTGGTGGTCTGAATCCTAATTTATTTAACAGAATTGTAAATCCCGAGCAATTCTATAGTTTGTATCACATACACACAAAAATCTTACCATCCCTTTTTCCTTCGTATAATTTTTAACCTTCACTCCAATTTAGCAGTTGTTCAATAATTATAATCAATAGTTACTCAGGATTAACTTGAGAGGTACTGTGCAAGTGCAAACCCAACAGTTTTAAACAGTGGAAACAACAGCAGCATTAGAAAAAAAAATCAGATTACAGCATTTTTCAGAGTTTTTTAGATTGTTTTCCTTCACACTACAGTAATGTTTTATTTTGCTTGTCAATATATTAGATAACCTCCTTGCTTTTCAAAAGACATCGCAGGGTAAGAGCCTTATAAAAAAAAAAGTCCTTAAAACCAGAAGTAAATGAAACTAGCTCTTTTTAGATTTTATCTGTGGTATTTCAAAAGAATCTGTATTTTAGCTTTTTGCCTTCTACTGCAAATATAGTCCTCAGGTGTCTGCCACACCCCCAGCTGTGGGTACAAACAAGCAGGGTCTTTACTGACTTGTTTCATAGAGAACAAAGACCTAAGCATCCACTAAAGCATGACTGAAAGTCAATAGATGCTAAATACAGGCATGGCATCTGTAATTCTTTAAATGTGATCTTTTTATGCCTTCTTCTTTTATATTTTACAAAATACGTACATGAATGCTCTTTCAGTAATACAACTGGTGTTACTATTTTATTCTACATATTTTGCAATACTATTAAGTATCTTACTTCCTATTTTAGTTTTTTTTGCGACATACTAGTTCCCTTCCTTGTCTTTAATCAGGCATCCATCCCCCTCTTTTCATCTTCTGTAAAGTCTAGTGTCTTTTGGCAGCACTTGAAGGGTTTCATGGCTATTTGCCTGCTCTAGGCCTTTGTTTCTGCAAAGAATGCCCAGACTTCGTAGTATTCTTATCTTAGGCTTGTTACCACCATTAATTGAGAACGTTCACACAACCACTTCTTCACATGATTAGAACTACAAAATCTTTTTCTGTTTCAGTGCTACAACAAAAAAATTTAAACATTTGAGTACTTTACAGAAAGCATGTATCCAAAGACTGCTTGCCTTGTACAGATCATTTCATGTGGTTGTTTTGTATTTACACAATAACCTTCAGAGTGGCTGTAAAGACTGTGTAGACTGGATACTTCACTTGCCAAGGCAATGTATTTATAGCAATGTCTGCATTCTTTAAGAAATGTTCGGAAGTGTTACTCAGAAGTATCTGTTGCAGTTGCAGTGTCATCCAGTACAAATATTTGTATCTTACAAGGTCATCTCATTGGCTATTATATTTTAAATTGCTGAAATTCTGTGCACAGCACAACTAACTAGCGACTACCTTTCTGCACTGTAAACAAAGGGTCTCCCTCAAAAACTCAGCCAGCAATCTAGTTTCACTTTTTAAGCCAATGTTACAAATGTGCTGAACGACAACTTAATACCAATCTCTCCATTGCTCTATTCAGATTTGAATTCTCTCATCACCATTTATCCCGTTCCCCAAATCTATGACAGCAGTGACACAGAATCACAAAATTAATTAGGTTGGAAAAGACCTCCTAGATCAAGTCCGACCTACAACCAAACACCATCGTGTCAACTAAAACATGGCACTGAGTGCCACATCCAGTCTTTCCTTCAACACCTCCTGGGATGGTGACTCCACCACAGCCCTGGGCAGCCCATTCCAATGCCCAACCACACCCCTTCTGTGAAGAAGTTTCCTCCTAATGTCCAACCTAAACCTCCCATGGTGCAGCTTAAGACTATATTCTTTGTGACTGAAATACTACACACTACAAGTTTTCAATAAAAATAAAAATAATACCTGAGCAATAATGGGATTTTCTCTATGTTTTTTTCTAATAGCATTAATAAAGTGTGCATCAATAGCAAAAGAACTGCATTAAAATACAAAGATTCCCCCTCCCTAGGTTCTCAGTAGCCCTACTGCTGGTATCCAAAGAGCACAGAAAAACAAAAAAACAGGTAAAACCACCTAAAAACCCCCACAACAACATATTCCAACCAAAAAAAGTACATTGTGTATGAAGAGAGGGAGAAAAAGATAAACAGAGAGATTTAAAAAAATGCAGAGTGGGAGGTGTTGGTGTAGGGGGAGAACAGAGCCAATCTATTGACAGAAATCTTCGTATGTGCCAGAACAAAGTGCTACTAGTTAAGCCCTTGACTCCTCACATTTATTATTAAAGTGAATTTGTACAACTGAAAGTGACTCTCTCACAAAACCTTAGCTACACACAATACAGAGGAAAGACCTGGAATCTGCAAGTCAGAACAACATGCTGAATTATTTACTTGCATAATGCACATCTCATTTGTCATAGTAGTTAGAAATTTATGCCGATGAAGCAGACACCAACGCATACAGAAAGATTCATCATCGAGGCAGATGAGTATCACTGTAGTAAACAGATAGCATTCCCACCTTTCCCTCAGAATTTTTATTGTGATGCTGAGTAAGTCATATGCTAAAAAGGCAGAGGAAGCCTTTATTACCTTGAGACAGTTAAAATGGTTTAGAAAATGGCAAAGTAGTTCTATGCTTAATTAAATCATTAAGCACCGTAATGTTTCAGAAACTTACACTATTATACTTTCTGCTGAAACCCCACAAAAGCTTAAAAAATTTAATATTTTTATTTTGTAATCTCAGTTCTTCATTTACAAGTTACTACCATTACCACAGCTCTCACGTGCAGATAACTTCACAAAAAAAATTATAAACACATCAAAATCACAAGGAAAAAACCCTCTCAGAATGAATGTTTTATTTGGATTAAGTTTTTGTCTGTGGATGATAAAAAAGATTATACCTACTCACTGAATAATTGGTAGAGTCACTAAGCACCCTGTGCTAATTGCCAGGGAAAATGAGAAACTGTAATGTTTTATCATGTTATTGAAAATCATCCTAAGGTTTCACACAAGGGAAAATACTTCTGGCACATTTTCAGTCTTTTCAGTGACTGCAACCCTGGTGTTCTTTTAACAAAGAATTTATATGCAATACTGATAAACAGGGACTCCAGAACTCCTACAGCAGATGAGGAAAAGATGAGACGGAAGAGGAACTACTTAAAATTTGGCAACTCTAAAGGTTGAAGATGTCCTTTTTCATCGCAAGAGGGTTAGACTAAATTACCTTCAAAAGTCCCTTCCAAACCAAACCATTCTATGGTTCTCAGAAGGTGAAAAACCAATTTGAATTGACCAGCAGATGCCACTTGACAGACTTTGCTGATCCAGATTAAGATCTAAAGTCATTTGTTCCTTGTCTCAGGACACAGAAGGACCGAAAGTCTGTATCAAAATTTATCTTGGTGTTTCCTAGGCTCTCAAAGGCCGTATTTCTTGTTTGTTGCTTAGGTGTAGCTTGTATTTCAGGTTAAGCCTCCAATGATTTACTACATTTTGATAAAACAATATAAGGAAGCAAGCCAATTAACAGTAAGATACTGAATAATGAAAAAGTTTCAGATATTGTCTTGGGGTGACTTTATGATGTTGTATCCCCTATCGCCACTCTATGCCCAGACACGATTCCTTTGCCTTTCTGTGTCTTTAAAACTGGGTGCGAGAGAGAGAAAAAAATGCCAGACGAACTTTTCAAAGCAGTTTGTGCTTCAAGGTCACTACTCCTCTGTGTGCTTCTGTGGCAGCAAAAGCGGAGGAAGCACCCTTCTTGCTTTTCAGCCAGCTTTCAGCTCTGTTTTCTCCAGAGAGAGATGGAGAGTCTTCTTTTTTTTCTGGGACTTCGGGTTTTTTTCCTTCTTCTCTTCTGGAACTGTTTGGCAACAACAAAACATACGCGGGAGACCTTGCATCTCTGGCCCAGAGGAGCCTACGCTGAAAACCCAGCTCTGAAGAGGAGGAGAGAGACCACACCCACAGAAAGGACTCTAAAATCTTCCCAGGTTTCTCTCCACAGTGAGAGGTTTTATTATTTAGCATTATTATTCTTTTTCTCTGTGTTTGTTAAATAAATAGTTTTTTTCCCCTTCACTTTCCTCTGAGGAATTTCTTCCGGAACCTGGTGGGGGAGGGGTGGCTGAAACCAGCCTTCTATCAGAGGACGTTCATTTTGGGTGCTCCTCCGATTTTGTCTCAAACTGGGATACATAAAAGGTACATAAAAGGTAAATGTGTTGAAGATGAAAGCGTCAATTTATTGAAGTTCAAGGTTGCTGCTGTCACAAAATTCCTACAGAAAACTGCAGTATATTACCAGAACATACAGAACTAAAAAACACGAATGGTATCATGACACACAGGCTTTGCTATTATAAGAATAACATCAGCTCGTATATATCAGTACTGAGAACTGTCTACCAAACACAAACTGACCGACATTTGGCCTAAGCACAAGTGACATCTATCACACTATTTAGTCTTCTCAATCAAAATCAGCCTAGGCCAAAGAGAGCAATCCTGGTAAACAAACCACCTTTAATTCAGCTGCTCCCATATGCTGTCCTTTGTGATGAATATATACTTTCTCATTTAATTCCAGCTTTGTAAGAGCAACAACTGCATGAGTTACCTTGTGGCTGGAATGAATAATGTACTAGATTCCTTATGAACTTTAATCTAAAACCAGTTTTATGACAGTACTGCATGTTCAGCATCTGCACACATCAACTTGAGCTGTATCAAAAGGCAAAATTATGAGTGGAATTCGGTTGCAAATAGTACAGCTGAAGTGCAGAAGATTTATTTCAGTATATTTTAAAAATACATATATTAAAGCATATGAAACTGTCCATTTAGATCTTCGAGTTTTCAGATTACAGTGAACTGAATGGAAAACATTTCAATGTTTAGATACCATCTTCTTTCCCTCCCAGTCCATTTTAGCCTTAACAATACTTAGAAAGAAGTGAAATAACACACAATTTTACAATCCTGGAAACTTGCTATACATGTTCCTCAGTTTTAAATTTTTGTCCTTTTATTTCTCTAAGAAAGGTAAGGGAAGAAAAAAACCAAAACACAGCATAAGGAAACAAACAAACAACCAACAATCTGAAAATCTCCTTTGTACTCCAAGCATTTCAATACAAAACATCTTCCAGGTGTTTATACAGAGAGCAATAACATTGAGAGACCGTTCTTTAGAAAAAGCAATTTGGCTGTACAGTGGAAACAAAATCAGATGAAAACTAACCTGTCTAGGTCATCTGGTCTTGCTCCCGCTCTCCATTTCTCTTTTGAGACTGAACAAGACTGGAAATCTGCGCTAGGAACTGAGCTGGAACACCGATCTGGCTAAAAACTCACCCTGCAAAACGATTACCCTTTCAGCACATATCAGTTCCCCAAGTTCACCATAACTGCACAACTTACTGTGCCAGCACACAAACACAAAACCACACAGGGCAGTTGTGCACAGTTCTTTCTTCATACAGTATCAATGTCAGCTAATAGACAGCATATGCAGCATTCTCAACTATTATCTAATTGTTAGCTACTTTAAAAGCAAAGGGAAAAAATTCCTGTACTGCCACCTTCTTACAAGTGGAAAGGAATGGTTGGCACACACATACAGCTTTTATGCTGTGCCACTTCCACAGAGAGATAAAAAGCAGTTATTTTCTGCAAATACAAGAAAATACCAGTTAACTAACTGCTCTAATGTATTTAAGCAAACAACATCTCTAAATGTTTCGTACTTCTAAAGCAAGCTGGACAAACAGTATTTTACAGTATTTCTGGTAAACTAGACTGAGAAGACAAGTAGATTCCAAAGACAAATAAAACAGAAAAGGATTTGTTCTACATTTTCAATACACAAATCCTATTATTCTTATCACTTATAAACCACATAAGATGACTTGAGTTTCATGTGGAGAAAAAGAACTAATTAATCCAGAGTGTAAAGAAAATTAAGTATTTCTAAAATTAGAGCAATTGTATTAATGTTACTATAACTGGATCAGAGTTAGGACAGTGACTATTGAATGGTGAAAGTCACATTTCTGCCTTTTTTCGCATTAAAAAAACAAAGGTGGTGGTGGTGGTGTCCACAATCAAGAAATGTACCAGTAAAGCTTTATATACTTTGCAGTTGTTTGCTGGACAACATAAATGGGCAGAATGAGAGACCAGTGTGAAATCATGTGTTCACACTGTAAGGCTACGGGATCACAATACACCTGAAATGAATAAAATCAGTACAGTTTGAAGTGCACTGTTCTAAAACAGATTTACTGAATAGCTACTGGTCAGAATACAGCTGTGATTCCTGAACTGATTAAAACAATTAAAGAGGATGAAAACACGACACTGTCATACACCAATAAATTGTCTTTCCACCACAAGTGAATCAATGCCAGTTTTCATAATATCACTTATAAATAAAGATCTATGTAAGGAAAAAAAATATGCATTAAAGTTCACAATGAAATCATAGCAGAAGAAATTGGCTCAGCATTGGAGATTCAAACAAATCTGCACAAAGTTAATGTGTCAAAATTATGATTTATCAAATCACTTTAAAAAAGTGGAACAAAAGCAATCCAACTGGAATACACCCAACACAGGATTCAAGACACACCCACCAGAGTCTGTAGTTAGGCATGCAAAAGAATGCAAATTTACTTAAACATTCAGAAAGAAGTAAGACTATTGTTAGGAAAACTTCTAAGAAGTCCTGATGATAGAAATCAACACTGTGGCTTGCCATGTGACCAGGTTTACATTTTTTGCTCCAGAGAAGTTTGAGGTTAACCGACTAATAATTAACATCTGCACTCAACTGGAAGATATATAGCTCTAGGGATGTGTATTAAAAACAGGCTATTTTCTAAAGTACCTTTATTCTAGTTTTAAAAAGTGCTTAAAAGTCCAATTTGTAGCTCACTGCTTATAAAAAAAATTGTGCAGACAAGCCCCCTGTGTACACTATAAACATGCATAAAGTAACTTTCCTTTTTGTAATGGAAACACATATAATAAGGGACTGTCTAACTTCAAATGGAGCTAATACAGTCAAAATGATTTTTAAAACTTTCCCAGTCCCAAGTAAATTATTTCAGCAAAAGTAGAATCACTGCAAAAATAAGTACACTCAAGACAATACATGGATAAAATTACTACTCTTCACACAGTTATCACACCGTGTTTAAACAACATGATCTGTCTTGTTACCTGCCTGTATTTTAGGGCCCATGAATCCTGTCTATGTGTGTGAGGCTCTCTATTTGCAGTTCCCTATCTTGACTCATTTCATCATGTGTACTTCAATCCAAAACTTGTATCACATACTTTGTGGTACCACTGACTCCATAAAGATGCTTCTGTACTGCTGCTCCCTGAAGGGAGAGAGGGGAAAAATAAAAGTAATTTATTTCCATGTGTCTAACTGTCAGAAGAACAGACCTACTATGAACCAGATGGATCTTTTTTCTTGGTACAGAGATCTAACTTTTTTTTAAAGCACGAGATTCATGCAGTCTAATGAGTTAAGCATCATATTGCTTCAAAGGGGACTAGAGGCAAATTGGACCCCTTCATCCTACTTGAAGACAGCAGTTTTACAGACAACACCTCTCCAGTGTTTCAAGGGCACAAACAGCTACTTCCAGAAACAGCAAGAAGGCAAAAAAGCTATTTCCTGCCATATAAATTTAAAACTACATTTTACAGGGGCATGTTATATGCACTCAAATTCCAAAGAGTTGGGGGAGATTTCAAGCCGTCACCACAAGATGCATTTTCTAACAAATTTCCAAAATTTTCTACCATGTTCTAAAAGTTTCCTTACTTTTTACCTCTGTGTTGTAGTTATCAGAGAAATTAGGTTTCTTCCTATTATCATCCAAGCTGAAATTTTACAGCAATGTGTAACACAAAACAGAAAAGCACAAAAACCCCATAAAAGCACACAGAGAACCACATCTTTGTGATATTTGTGAAATTTTAAATTAAATTATACATTTAATTGCCTTTCTTAAGCAGAGGAATGGTCAGTGGACATCACCTCCCTAAAGTCTTGTTAGGAGCATGTTCTGCTTAAAGAATCAAAGCCATAGTGATGTTAAATCAGAAACATCAAATGCAACTTACATTGCCAAGCAAAGAGTACTGATTCTATGCTATTAAGCTTTATGAGAAATACAATGCAGAGTGCTTGACAGTTTGCCACTAAAGGGCACAAAGTCCTCTCAACTAAGCCTATAGCTGCACCTGCCAGAAAGTAGTGATCTCCCGAAAAATACTTTCTTCCTTTCTTAGCTCTCCTTTTAAAAACTGGGTTTCAACCAGGACAATATTCACTCAAGCTGGAGTGTATACTCTGTGATGGACATAAATGAGTAATACTGAATTCGGTGAATATTCAGTGAAGGACATCTACTTTCAACAAATGAAGAGACCCAACCCTTCTGTGACTGGTGAGGATACTGCAGTAAATGTGATGATGTCAGCTGCTCTTGTACAACAACAATTATCTCTCCATTCCACTTGAAAATTCTCCAGTTATTTATTCTGACTTGTACCTCATCAACATGGGTTGTGCAAAGCACGACTGAGTAAGAAATCTCTGAGGGCATGGGATGAGCTCCTTTCAGTGGACAGGTCTGACCATTTGGAAACATTTGTTTCCAAAACAATACTGACCCGTATTTTGCAATGAGCTCTCATGCTCTCAGAAAGAGACAAGGGCAATGGCAATGGCAGGAAGGTCTCCCAATACCGTAAATCAAATCAATACCAGTGAAATACTTGTATTGCCATAAATAAATCAATCTGTGTAGAAATAAGATAACTGTTTCAAAGAATATAGTAATGATCAGTACACCTGATGTTGAAGTGCTTAATATTAACAGGAACAAAAATACAATTGCTTTAGAAAAGAACAGCAGAAGCTTTCTATTTCACACAGTACAGAAGCAAACCACAACTAGCCTGATGCTGTGCTCTCCTGAAGCTGCTTTTTACAGTGTTACTTTTTATATGCTAGAAAGAGGTTTGAATAAAAATAGATTGGGCTTGCCAAACTACACTTGTGTTTACTAAAATAGTGGCTTTATCAGGCTGACGCACTGGCCTGATCTTTCAGTAGACCTAACCAGAACAAGCACTACCTGAAAAGGTATCTTGTGTCATTTACATCCTTCTGGAGAAGAGTTTCCTCACACAAAGGAAACAAGGAAATAGCATCTGCCAAAATGCAATAAGCAGTAGAAATGTTTAACAATAACGGATAAATAGTAAAGGCCAATGATCCTATGAACCCAAACACTTTGCCTTCGTAACTGGCCAAAATGCTACTTATACACGGCTTATCCTGTTTGAAAGGGAGAAAGAATCAAGGAGCAAATAAATTCTAGACACATCGCATTTATTTTATAAGGTATGCATTCAGTACAGGATTCTCTCCTAGAACCAGAAAGAGCAGACAGCAGGTAGAAGCCACCTGCCCTTTATGTCCTGACCTACAATGTGTGAGAGCACTCAGTATTGGCATCCTCTCTTAGGTCACAAGCAGTCAGAAGAATCCAATCCTGCACATGCTGAATTATTAATCAGATACATTTCTAAGGAAAAACACATCTCAGAAACTGGTTTATCAAGCTAAGATTTACTCTAATTATGCATTTAACAGCTGCTCTTGGAAGACAACAAAGGCCTCTGCTCTATGACACTAATATCCTTCTCCCATAGAAAGAAAATGGCAGAGAGAGACTCTGATTATCCACAGACACATTTAATGGAAAAGTTACATTTAGTTTCAAATTCTGACTCCATTGTGGCAATGCCACCAGCTGAAGACACTATAACGGATTGCTCAAATGCTTTGAAAGCACAGGCAAGATGTTTTGCCTGTCATCCCCAGAAGTATGAGCACATGCACAAGTTACAGCAGGTTGAATCAGCACATAAATTCACAGCATATCAGCTGCTCTTGCTATGACAGTTTGCATAGCTGTTACTAGAGGGTAACACCATTGAAGTGGTGCTGCAAAGTTAGTGAGCTCTCTCATGAGCTCCAAGATAGAGAAAGCACAATCCTACCCACAGATTTTATCTAAACCCTCAGTATTTAGGGTCAGCTGTTTACACACAGCTCAGATCTGCACAGGTCAGTAAGCTCTGAAGTAACACATGGAGCCTCATGGGGAGCTGGAACTCAAATCTTTCTACTTCACACACCTGTTAGTACTCCGCATTGCTGAGACTGAACTACAAGCAGTATCTCCCAACCAGAAGCAGCCCGGCACTGATACAGCGTTGAATCATATTGATGCAGTGGGCTGATACTTAATGTACCTTTTTTTTTTATCTAGTTAGGGAGGGAAGACTTCTTTAATCCGTCTGTATTCCAGGACATTACAGAGCTGATTGTCCAGTGGCTTACATGACAAAAGTAGCGATTCTAGAAAGACCTGTATCTAGCTTTAGAGATGGTTACCATTTTCTTCTAACAAGCAGCTCAAAAGTCTTTAAATTCCTCTCTCTAGAATTCTTCATTGCTTATGTATTTGTTTGAATTTGAATAAGCTAAATTTCAGGTATTTGGTTTTTTCTGTGGTCTTCTTACTAAACTAGAACTTCTCATCACTTCTTCACAAGCTCCTGATACCATCTAATAAAAGTGTACCTAAATATCCTCTAGAGGAGGAAAAAAATGTTTGAGCATTCCTCTAAGCCTCCTATATTTTTCCTACATAATTCAAAATACATTGGCACAGTCACACTGCTTAGCACACTTAACATCTGTTTCACAAATACTACCTTCAACCTCTTTGGCATTCTGTTGTAACCAAAAACGACATTAGCCCTTTCCACATCATACCAATATTCATTCAGCCACTTGTCTGCAATGACCTCAAGTTCTTTTCACAGTCCCTGTTTTCTATACCACAGACTTTGTTTACATTCTTTGTTCTTACATACAACATGGCACTTCGAACACTCAAACTCTACCAAGTGAACTGCATAACTATGTATGACTGCTACTATTCTTTGGCTTTCTTGAATTCCATGAACATTATATGTTACTTATACAAACTAACTGCATGGTCAACTTGCACTAAAATAGTTTACTTGAAGTAAGTATTATAATCAGTAGCTCCTCATGAAATATTTATGCTCCTTAAAGGGAGGAAACTCACAAAGTTATTTAACTTTTCTAAAGACGAAGCTCCAGCTCTTACTCTGCAACCATAATAATTCAAAACAAATGAAAGCATATGGTATCAGGTGATACAGTTACTAGAAAACTTTTGCCTTGAATTTTACACCACAGTGAGTATTAAAATAAAAAATTCTCAAGCAGCTCTCCTGCGTCCTCTACTCCCAATAAATTACTTTAATTAGTTTTACAACAGTTAGAAGGGATGATGTTGTTCAACGGGCCAGAAAGAGCCAGTATGCTTGTACTTCATGGCATACAGCTAAGGAGCAATAAATTAAACAAGCAGTACAAGAACAAAAACACAAAAATGCATCAATATGCATACCAAAAACGTGCAAAAATATGCAAGAGTATTTTTATCATAAAGCTCAAAACCAGTCCAACTGAAAACAAGATACATTGTACATTAAAAGCATAATAACATTTCTAACTACATACATTTTATCTACAAATATAGTAGTTAGAGCACGTGGGTGTGTTTGTTCAAATAAGGAGCACTCCACTTGAAATGTCTGTATTCTAAAATTTTACTTGTGGGACTAAAAAAGCTCTGTCAAACCCAGATTTATTTATTTACTAACTTTTTTTTTTTTCCTTTTCATTTGTGTTGCAGTATTCCTAGTTTAAAACCCTTTGGTACTCATTTTGACCACCAAAGCTGACAATTTACATCTTCTGAAGGGATACTCTGCATGCTGAGTGAGCTGTTAAATGCCAACAATCAAATGCAACCTAATCTGAACTATGCAATTTTTACTAAGTGTTGCCTGTTTGCCTTTGTTCCATGATTGAAGATTTAATCATTTACTTAATATCGTGTCTCTTCTGAAACTCAGTTCTTAGAAGTCTGTAATGCTTCATCATGAGCAACCAGAGCGCATCTCTGTTAGCTGTACTGAGCTTCTCCCTTATATTACCTGCTCCTTTATCCAAATAGTTAGCTATTACATTTCCATTTTTAGGGAATCACAAATTGTATGTCAGTGTGTGGTGGTTTGATCCTGCCTGGGTGCCAGCTGCCCACCAAAGCCACTCTGTGACTCCCATCCTCAACTGAACAGGAGAAAGAGAATTTAACAAAAGACCCATGAGTTAAGGACAGGGAGAGATCACTCAACAATTCCCATCACAGGCAAAACAGATTCAACATGGTGAAATTAATTAAATTTATTACCAATCAGATCACAGTAGGATAATGAGGAAAAAAAACTTATACTGAGGTTTATGCTTGCTGCAAGCCACTAACATTATTTCACTTAAAAACTTTTAAATGTTAAGGAAACCATGTCCAAAAGGAAGGTATTAGAAGAAAACCAAACTATGGAAATGGAAAAGTAAGTGACCTAGAATTACAAAGCTTTTCTAAAAACATCTTGTGACAGAGACCATCTCTCTCAAGTAGGTGCAGAACAAATATCTTACATTTGGTCAAATTGATATATATATATATATAGATGATCTTCCTTCGGAACTGAGAAAGAGCTCCATTAATAAATACCACATAGAAACGACTTAAGTATTCTTTCTTTTAATTGAAGACAATAGAATGAGATAAAATATTTCAACAAAACAAAGAAGAAAATCTGAAATACAAACTAGCTGGATAAACCCATTTTTAACACAGGTATATTAAATGCAATTCTTCAGTCATATAATAGATTGGCAGAATAACTGAGGTTGGAAGGCACCTCTGGACACTACCTAGTCCAACCTCCCTGCTCAAAGCAGAGTCATCTAAAGTAAGTGGTCTATGACAATGTCTAGTACTTTAGTTAAGGGGTTTTCTTTCTCCATTTTACTCCAATTTCTACACAAATGTATTTTAACAAATACAATACAAATTTTAAGCCATCCAATCACAACCACAGTTAGCCTTAAGCCCAAGAAAAAAATGAAACAAAAGAAAAAGCAGTGGGATAGTTTTTCTTCAAAAAAATAAATATAATTAACTATCATGTGTATGAAGTATCCTGATCTGACATTAATTATATTGTTAAGTCTGAAGTTTTACAAAACTTGTTTCATAAAAGAGATTCTAAATCTGAAAGTTTGCTGCTGTTCAGCTTAAGATCCATGTATGTACGCTGTTTTATCATTCCATTGACTATCAGCTCTACATTTTTCAGAATGCAAGTAACATGCACATAAATATGGTATTACTTTACAGAGCTCAGTGAACAGTCTGACAGTAAAGTACTCTGATATTCTGGACCACCACTACTGGCACTCAGATTGGCATAGTTTTAAGAGCTATTGTGTCAGGCTCCCTGGCAGCTCAAGCACACATTACACTGACTCAGTTCTAGTGTTGAATGCTTCCTTGCAACTACAACTACAGAACTGGTTCTCATTTGAAAACAAAGTTAAAATGACAAATCACAAAACAAGGGTTCCCAAGAGGCTTTCTTTTACGTCCCTGGGAATCACTGCTATTATTCTTAGAACTCTGACTTCGCAAAAAAAATCTGCTTAAATTGAAGATGGCAAGGAATAGCACATATTATACAAAACTGTATACAAAGTTCCATTAACAGAACTTTACTGATTCAGGTTTTGAAAATTGATGTCTACTAATTACCATGTTTAGAGAAATAGAGAAATTAGGGAAATACCTATACAAGCTTAAAATACAAATTTCACATCTTACTCATAATAAGCCTTTGAGCTGAATGGATCATCAAAAGCAACAGGAATGCTTAAAGAACACAAAGAACTTGCATTTCCAATGCACTGAGAAAATCACTGTCCAGTTGCATCAAAGTAAATCCTCAGTTTTGATCTGTAATCTGTTTAAAAGCTGCATATTTTAGTAATAGGATGGAGGCCATCAACATTTAAGACACCCAGAGGACTTAATTAAGCTCCTCAGTAGAACCCAGTAACTGGAATAGCAACATCCAAACCAAATACAGACATCTCACTGCATTAATGGATGGTCCACATGGACTAAGGGTTTTCATACAGAAGCCGGGCTAGTACACATATGAAAAAACCAAAACAACAAAAAGCACGCTGGAGAGTTTAGGACTAAATGTTAGCTAAAAGAGGGAGCAATGTGGACAGGACAGAACTCTCAGGGCATTGTACGTTTAGTAAGTAAACGACATAAACTCCTTACCACACTAACAGGTAGAACTTGCAAATAACACTACAAATTACCTATGAAAGATAATTTTAGGTGTTTTTAATATAATTTTTGATTCAGCTATTAAAACTTTGAAATCAGCTTACTCTATACTAATTGGTTCTCTGTAGTGGATTCATTGCTTTTTACCCAAGAGCATACAGAAACAAGCATTTCTGTTTGTTTCAGCTGGTGGCAGAATACACATGTGGTAACCTTCTCAGACCATTGTTTTCCCATGCCACACCTACTGGAATAGTAGAAGTTGGCCATAAAAGAAAACAAAGAGAACTAGAAGCTACTGAACATATTTTTGTTTTCATTGTCAGAGAAGCAACAGTCTTCATCTCTTTGAAAACAGCTTTTGCTTTAGTCATGTGTTTAGATGCCCTAGCAGCTGCTTAAGCCATGAAGAACAAAAAGATTAGCAACCAAATCTGAAAACCCAGGTTAACCTTTGTAAAACACCATTCAGCGACTCTGCATCTTCAGTACTCTTTGTTCATCCATGTATCTCTAGTGGTATGTTCTACTTTTCATGCTGGGATCCTCTAAGAGCATTTACCAGCACATCCTGTCAGCTTACGTGCCCCATGAGAACAAGTGCAGCCAGAGGACTGGAGGACTACAAGCCACAGAAATAATTTTAGCTGCATAGAGTAAGAAATGTGCTTGATTTCCAATCTGTGATTTTTCCTGAAGTCAATAAACTTGACCAAATCTGAAAGTACAGGTAGGTTGTCACAGTAAACTATATGACACACTTTTGGAGAAGAACCAAAGTAGCACTACTGCTAATTGCTTAGTGAATACACACCTTAAATGAGCACTTAGGAGCCTTCCTCAGAAGCAGTTATTTACATCTCCAAGATTTGAAAAGAAAGACCATGTTCCTGAAGCCATGCAACAACTTCACACCAATGATATTTTATCAGGAGACAGATGAAGAAGTTTGTACAAGTACAGAAGTACACTGAGAAATCACAGCTCCAGTTTTTTTTTTGTCCAACAGGTCCCTCAGATCTGTTGGACAGTTATTGCTGCAGTTAACTTACAGTCTGTGAAGATTACTGATTAGCAAATGGTTTTAGACTGTTGAAGTATAGAGTTACCATCATCTCTTGCTCCTTTAAAAAAGAAGTAAAACATTTCTCGGGATGTAGAGCTTTGTAAAGAAATGAGAGCACTACTTAATTAGAGGCTCCACCTCAAGTCAAGAAAAATCTCTTGAGAACACCAGTATCACGGAACAGAAATATTCCCATTCTCATGTTTCAGACTGGGAAGTATTTGCATTTTATTTCCAGTACTAATGGTTTCACTTCTATTCTGGACAATGGTATTTATTTTGCTGTCCCAGCTCCTGGTCCTTTTGAGAGAAAGGTTCAATTCAATTCTTTGAACATAATGATGAAATTATTAATAATGAGTTTAAGAAACCACTGACACACTTGAACCTGCTCAGGCATACAAAATAGAAGAACCTGGAAGTTTCTTTCAGCAAACTGAACTGATAGCAAAGTTCAGGACAACGAAGAAAAGAACACTTTTCTTATCTGCAATTAGATCAAAAAGGTGGGATCAGGACAATGTAGATTCAAATTATTCAGGTTAGATTACCAGTGCAGTACTGCACCACTTTATAAATTAGGACTTCTACTTACAGTTTTATAGATACTAGAAGCATTTTCCTAAGTCTCACAGGAAATAGATAGAAAAAACAAAATCTGAACTCTACCACCCTAACCATGAGGCTGCTTTTACTTTTCCAGTGGGCACTCAAACAATTGGACAACTGGAGTAAATGGACTGTAATCAGAATGAAAAATCTGTGCTTAAAAAATATTTTATGTAGCATGGACCAACACTTTGCTGATTATTTGAAATCCAAGTCAATTAACTTGAATGTACTTATTTTACTTTTTATATAAAGTGCATTAACAGCAAAACACAGACCCAGCAGAACTTCTCACACAGGTGACCAACACATCACGGCATTAACAGTGATGGCTGTGGACTGGGAAAACAACCTGAAACCCTCCTGTAGAGAGAAAATAATAATAAGTCTTGTGCGAGCTTAAAGAGAAGCTGACTAATAAAACTTCCAGAGCACTAGCCCTTTCAGAGCCAAAAATTTTTCTCTTGAAAAAGCAGAAAAGAATTGCCATTCAAACCACCAGAAGGCCTTGAAATAGAAAAACACAGGTAAAGCTACTTATTTTCTCTCTTGGCTTTGGCCAGAAAAATAATTCATTGCTGGCACTAGGGCATTTCTGCACTGTCCTGTTCTAAAATCAATGCTCAAAACCTTTTAATTATATGTAGTATAAACAGATTTTAATTTCTTCAGGAAAAAAACTTTAAGAGAAAAAACCCTTACGTTTCCAACTCTTTGATGACAAAGGCAGTCTTCCAAATAAGCATCATTTAAACCCTATGCCTGCAGAAAAATTGTTCCTCTGCCTTTACTGTTGTTATTCATAGTTCTCTAAGCAGCTACTAGTCCTGACCAGATGACTGTAACAAATTCAAACACTTCTGGCAGAGGCATGTTTATTATTTTCCAATATGAGTGCCTGCCAAGTTTCCCGGTCCAGGATTTTTCTTTTTTTAAAGAAAGGAACTATGTGAGCCAAACTATGTCAGGAACTATCCTTCAAGCAGTTCTTTCAGAAAGTGGAAGTGCACTATCATATGGAGAGTTGCATTTGAATAAGGTACAAAGACATTAGAAGACACAGCACAGTCAAAACTTCAACCTTCAGAGCACAAAATGCTATGCTGTGAGTCTTGAAAATCAGTTATCAATACAGAATACTCAAAATCTTTCTTAGCACATTATAAAAAAGGCATAAACTTTAATGAAATGAGCCATTTTTAATTCCCCTCAAAATATAATCTTTTAATAAAACCTTCTGTTTAGCGACTTTCCAATGTATATATTGTACAATGTCTTGTGTCCAGTCTATTGCTCATTACTTTGCTGTACAAATCTGCACACAGTATTATGGCATAAAGGCACCTATCTTATGAGGAATTCTAAGAAGCACTAGTGCATATCATTATCTTAAATGATGGTCTTGTGATTAAAATACCTAGTGGCATGAAAAGGAGGATGAATTCCACTTCAAATCCACCATGACCTTGTACAAAAGTCATTCAATCCCTCGGTCTTGATTCTACATCTGTAATAACCAAACTAGTAATCGATTAAATATTTTAAAGCACAAAGCCATTCACTAAGCACATACATGGCATTCAGACAAAAAAGCAGTCACACAATTTATATATGTGTTAAATACTCAAAACCCACTCTTTGCAGGAGTGGAATTAAAAGAAAGAAAAGTCAAATGTCTTTGCAAAGATTCTGCACATTACTCTCAGCTTTCAATCTGAACATAATCCTGAAAGGCCAACTTGAAGGAAATATTATTTTGCAAGAGTTTAATCTAATTGAAAAAAACTCTAATATAATGACCAAGTAACAGAGCTACTGCTTAAATGGGCAGTGGTTTGATATGGCAAGTATTTTGATTTATCTTGCTATTACCAGGTTTTCAAGTCTTGACGTATAAAATTCTGTTTAGGATGTGAACTGGGGAAGTGTGGGGGTGACAAAAACCTTAAGTTATGACTGCATGAAAAATAGCAATCACTTCAAAATTATGGCCAAAAAGAACTAAAAACTTAACCTCATACACAAATCATAAATGAGACTGTGGGTTCTCCTTAAACTCTTCCACAAAGAAGTAACTACTCTTGACAATTACGCATTTTAAAACCCCACAGGACTCCCAACTACTGGTTCTAAATAAAAACATCTGTAGGAAATTTCTATTAAAAAAAACCAACACCACCACCAAAAAACTGTAAGAATGGAATTCCTAGAGATAGCCAGAAATATATTGATTTTATAGGAACCGTGATTCTTATATACTACCAAAAAATTAAGTCTTGATGTTACATAACCATATCAGCCAGATTATCTACTGACAAATTTCCTTGCACCCAACTGATGAATTGTGCATTGAAATTTTTATGTCTCATGTATTAAGAAGCTGTCTTAAAGCAAAGAAAGATCTAAAACATGGTTTCTTAAAACAATGGTGTGGTAACAAAGATAGTCTTCAAATATGACATTTTGGACACATTGATTCTGTTATTGTGACTGTCACTGCTCAAAAGCTGGGGATCAAGAACTCCATTAACAGACAATTACAGAATATAAATACGTTCTCCCCACTGAAAAAGGTGCAAGCCATTTCTAAACAGATATTAATTATAATCATCATAATCTAGTGCATTTCTTCTTTTTTCTCTTTTCACTTAATGGAAATTATGAGTCTTAATTCAATCCAAAATTTCTTTTGTTTCACTTTATTTTTTTGGAAAAGATCACTCCATTTTCATCACATTCTTTACTAACAGAAGAAAACATCTGTTTGACCTTCTTTTCTTTTTCACATATTTCCTAACTGCTTGAGCAAATTCTAATACAAAACTACAACAATTCCAACCATCACTATCCCTCTTTGGAGTAAAGCCTTTTGTCTGTGAATGGGCCTATGAAGAAATACCACTAAGCCTCACGAGAGGTGATCTTTAGAAGCCTTTTTAAAGCTAAATACTTCGACATACAGCTTGGCAATGAGAGACAATGATGTCCAGTTGCAACTGAGCTAATTTTAAAATGCAGCTGAAATTCCTGAATAGCAAAAGAGCTTTTGACCCCACTGTGCAACTACAAAAATGGTCAAAGAGCAAAAATTTTCACTACAAATGTGACCTTTGCTTCATGACTTCAGAACTAAACTTGAAAAAAAAAAAAAGCAGAAATTACCTCAGGCCAGATTTACTTCTGAGTAAGGGATGAGTGTACACAGAAGCTATTTACCAGAAAAACAAATAATTCATGCAGCTGGCACCTTGTCCTTTCACATGGCTAACCTCCAGTGTCAACTTGGAGATTTCCTTGTTCTAAATGCTAGCAGCTACTAGAACATAGGTTGATTTTTAAAAATCCACTTTACTCCTTGTAAAATATGTAATGTATCATGGTCATTAATCCTATTGGTCAATTGAAAACTAATAAAAAATAATAATAAAAGAATCCCAACCCAACCAGTTAAAAAAACCCTGCTGTAATGTTTTCTTTCATACAGTACTTTTCAAAAGACATTACACAGAATTGAGAGGATACAAGAGCTACAAGGAAAAAAGAAACATTTTACTTTAAAAAGTAACTGATTAGTACTCAAATAGTAATAACAACTAGGACTTGATTGTTTATTCCTTGGCTGGAACACTGGAGAGAATTTCTAGAGTTGCAATTAAGGTTCAATTCACTACCTATGAAAAGCACAACATGCCTTCTCTTTCACCAGTACTGTAAGTTTCATAGAAAGAAGTAACAAAGTGATACTGAGAGATTTTGGGTGACACCAGTGACAAGAATAATACTTAAGAATATTCAGAAAACCAACACCAAAAAAAAAGAACTGCCATCACCTCCATAGAAATTTACTAGAAGTCATTTCTTTTGTATCAATGACACTACCATCCTTAACTACAAATTTCATCCTCAAACTGATTTTTAAACAATGTTTTCCCAAACATTTGAATTTTCCCTAAAAAACCCCATACTAACAAAGAAACATACTATTTGAAGTATAATGACATGGGACTGCTCTCATATCCAATCACTCCGGTATTTACACAAAGATTTAGTGAACAGATTTCTCTATCACATATTCCTTCTCTTCCGAAAACTCTAAGAAAATGAAGGGCATCAATACAACAGCTGGGGAATTTTCCAAATATTACTTTAATGCAAAAAAAAAGAAAAAAGAGAAAAATTATTCCTATCCAATGTAAGCATCCAAAATTTCCTTCAAAACTGTATCATAACATTTGTAACTGCTATACCAGGTTCTACTCAGTCAAAACAACTATGGTTCCAGGTATGCACTTAAATACAATTTAGAGATATTGAAGAGCTAGGATTATACTCAGAGTAGCAGAATGTATCTAATTCCATTACATCTAGTTACATTAGGAATGGCTGGTATCTGTAAGAGATCATTTCACATTTGAAGAAGTTAAGAAACCATTTTAGTATGTTTAGATGGAAAACAGTTGAAGTTCCTTCCTGAATGCAGATGGAACGCACTTCTAATTCCCCAAGCTTTTCTTCCTCTTTTTTCTTCGTATGTTTCTCCTCCTGTAATCCTCACAGGAATATGCCACCTCTAGTACTAGAAGTATCCTGCTTTACTGTTCTGATGAACTCAAACAGCACACTTCTGCAAAGCTGTGGTGTGTGCAGTAATTCAGAACACAGCCAGTAGAACATTGTCTGCCTTTCTCAATTACTCATTACAGTATCAATATGCAGCTCACAAACAGTCTGAAGGTGTAAGTTATTTTCAGCTCTAGAACAGCTGAAACCTCAATTACACTGTACTAACAATGAACCCAATTACTTGGGGACAACAAACTGAGTCTACCTCCATTAAAAAAAACAAACCAGAACACCACAAACACCCCCCTCCCAAAAGCCTCCTCAGTTCTTCCCCCTCTCTTGCCTCTTCCTGCAATTCTAAGTGATTTCCTAGTGTAAAAGGACTAACAATTAACCACACATGATCATTTATTTGTCGCAACACAAATCAAGTAAAATCAGAAGGCTTCAGAAAGCAACATTTATGCAATGTGATGGTTACTATATCAAATTCTTGGACCAAGAAACTCTTATTCAATACTGCACACCATAAAACATTTAAAATCTTAACTAAATATAGATGAAAGAAAATGCAAACCACTGGATTGGAAACTCATCAACTTATCTGACGTAGATAACCAACTGTATGATCAAGTTTTAAGTTTCAACTGATAGCTTCTGCAAAGCAGCTGTAAAAACAGACAAGTTTTGTACTACTCTGTTTCAAACACTGTATGTGCTTCTCCTGACCCTTGTATACCAAATTATGCATCTTCAGACAATAAAAGCACTACAATACAATCTTAAGTCACCAGGTTTTCTCCTAGATCAGTTTCTTACTCGGGTTTCTCTGGCCAGCTCCACTCTGATCTACTGTTATTCTTCCACCACCATTCTATCTCCACAACTTTATTGCCAAAAGCTTTGGCCTCTCACCATTACATGTTCTGCTGTCAAAACACCAAATCCCTGGTCACTTGGGTACTACAAGTAAAAAAATGTAGTCACTCATCCTTTAAAAACTAAGCATTGAAACAGTTGCTGTAATTAAATGGCTTACTGGGAGTCAGACGGGTACAGAGGCCAAATTACTAATAAACTTAAAACACTGCATTGCTAGTGGTTCCCATAAGAGAACAATATTCTGAAAAAGCCAAAGACTAACCTGGAAAGAACAAGATATTGCTATGGTTTTCTTACAATAAATCAAGCTTACACAACATAAGTAAGATTTTTATGGAAGTAACTGAGTAACATAACAAACAAACAGGCTACAAGAAGCCCACTGGCACTAAAGAAGAGATGATCAGGTTGAAGAAGCGTGTTGTTTTTCACAGCATTTGGATTTTGTTCTGTTTTTGAAACCTGCCACATATGCACCCAACATCATGCAAGCCCACCTATCTTACTCAGCCAGCAAGAGATGCATTTTCTTGTGCACCCATCACTGCTGAATCTGGCTTGAAGTCTGGCTGGTTTTAGCTTATTTCTACTGATACACTGGGAAGATGAACACCAGATATTTATTTGTTCTATTTACATTTTCACATCCCTTAACCTAAAAATAATAAAAATTGGCATGAAAGTAGGCAATACAAAAGGTGTTCACGAACTGTACAAGGCTGATGAGAATACTGTAGTTCTTCACTATGTTCTACACCTCGTGGACAGTTCTCAGTCACGAGGACCTTGTTATTCTCTCTTCTCCCACTGCACAGAGCAATAAACCTCATGCAACACCTCATCTACTTCCAGCCACAAATCCAGAGATAAGAAATTTCAGGGGATGAGTCAGCCCCATGAGCCACAGAAAGGAAAACCAAAAGGGAGCAGCCTTACATAACTAGTCCCTATTATTGCAACTCCAACATCAGTATTCTCCACAGCCCTGGCTCTCAGCACTCTCCTTCCTCCAACCTCCCCCACTCCCCAGCTCACCTCACATGCTCTACATATTCCTTTCTGATCCCAGTCTTCCTTTCAACACATCCTACCCTTACCCTGTTTTTCCATTCAGGAAATCCCTCCTACAAAATTCCACTTCAAAATAATGACTAACAATACTGCCACGCCATCTGTTTTCATAACATATCACTCTTTCTACACCTTTTAACGCTCCATTTATATAGAACATAACTTTTTTGGAGTGAGGACTACCCTACTATTATCTGCACACTGCCTAAAACAACTGGTTTTGATTCTTAAATCTTTCATCTTTAATATAGCAGTGGTTAAAAATTACTATTTATTTCCTTGATTAGGTTTCCAACCGCTGGCATAAGAACACAAATTCACCAAAACCTGACATGCTGGCACAATCTGTAAATGCTTAGCAGTACTTTATTCTGTTCTTCTCATCTATCTGAAAGTGTGTGTGGGGGGTTGTTGATGGGGGTTTTTTGGTTTTTTTTTTTAGCTTTTCTTGTTGTGGGTTTTTTTGGGGTTTTTAATGCATCATACTCAAACCAGGAATCTATACTGTAAGGATACTAAATTAATCTCTGCAGGAGAATTGCAGGCTTACAAATGCACATGTAAATGCACAATTCCTCAAGAACTGTACATCAAAAAAACACCACCAACAAAAAAACACAACCCAAAAAACCATAAAAAACCAGAACAAAGGATGACCTGAATTACCGTGGCATAAAAGTACAACATATGCCACTCTTCTGAAGTAAGAAAAACATGGGGCAACTCAAAACTGTATTTCCAATACAGAACATATTTTTAGTCACATGATGACTTATAGTCAGTTATTTTACATAATTCTCATGTTCTCTGCCAGGTAAAACATACCACCAAAACCTAGAAAATCCAGATCCAGGATTTATTACTTTCACACAGTTATAACATACTCAAAATATCTACATAGAAGTTTTATAAGTATTACAAAACAAACGTTGCTGCAATCAGAATTGAGATGAAGTGTTTATACTTTCACCTCAGAGGATGGCATGTTAAAAAAAAGGAAGGGGTAACAAGACACATTGGAGATCTCTAAAACAGATTTGACTGTTATGCAGCAAGGAGAGAAACAAAACATAGTGCGGAGAAGCAGTCTTGCAATAATGGATCACAGAGGCCACTTATTTGTGGTGAACTTTAGAGGTCAAAACTCAGGCCAGCATTGTTTAATATCTTCATTAAGGACCTGGACATTGAACAGGTGCATCTCAGCAAGTTTGCAGATGATAAAATCTGGAGGAGTGCCTTCTACAACAGAGGATTGTGCTGACATTCATAAGAGGCTGAAGAAATGGGTAGAAGAACTTCATAGAGCCCCACAATGAGAAATGAAAAGTCTTAACCTGGGGAGAAGTAACTCCATACATCACTAGGGGCTGGAGGCAGACTGTCTGGAAAGCAGCTCTGGTGGAAAAGACCCAGGAGTCCTGAACGTAAAAGCAGCCACAAAGAAGCCTAAGAGTGTCCTGAGCACCATTAGGAAGAGTAACACCAGCAGGTCGACGGGCATGATGCTTCTTTACTCAGCACTGGTGAGATGCATCCTGGAGTGATAGCTTCAGGTCTGGGTTTTCCAGCACTAGGCATGGACTACTGGAGTCATGCCATAACGATAATTAAGAGCTGGGAACACTGGTCATACAAGGGAAGGCTGAGTAAGCCAAGATTTTCTAGCCTCAGGAAGAGAAGGTGGGAAGGATCTTATCGATGTGTATAAATACCGAATAGGAAGTACTAAAGAAGAGTGAGTCTGACTCCTCAGTGGCGCCCAATGAATGGACAAGATGCAATGAGCACAAACTGAAACATTTAAAAAGTCTGGTGGTTTTCTTTCTCTGGTTTGTTGTGAGTGTGGTCAAACACTGGAAGTTACTCAGATGGTGGCGTTTTCATCCTTGGAGCTGGTCTAGATAGCCCTGCATGGTACTTGGACTAACTAGACAGTCTCTAGGGATGTCCCTTCCGGCACGAACAGTATTTTGAGGGTGAAAACACACTTCTACAGTAAGAAATAGATAAACAGATAACCCACAGCAGAACTGGGTTGTTTTTACTGCTACTATTTAGGTTTAACAGTAAAGATGGCTAAATATCAGTTCCACAAAGCTAATTCAAACAGCTCAAAATTTAAAATATTTAATGCCATAGATTCATTTTACCTCAGCATAAGAATCTGACTGTAATCTCTTCTGATTTCCTACACGCAGCAGAATAGGTTTCACTGCTTGCAAATGTGAATGCCACAAATCCATTTGCTTAATTGTCAATGGACAAAGACATACAAGAGCATAAAGAATTACTCATCTTCAATAAAAGTATTTTGTAACATCTTAGCTAGCTTAGATACGTAACTTTTCAAAAGAAAATACAAAAGTTTCTATACCAAGAACTCCAGAAAATAGCCTCTTCATCTGGATAATAAGCGTAATAGGGGTGGCAACAATAAAAATTGGTTCATTATTGATGTGAAGTACCTGCCAGTGTGAGGGCTGACTCAGTTTCCAATTCTCACTGCTTAGTAAGATTTGTGCTATGCAGAAACCCACCTAGGTAGTTTCAAACACAAAATGAAAGACTCATTATACATCTCATTATACAAAACTCGGAAAACTTCTATTGCAAACCTCCCCTGAGGTATAACGTCAGGTATTACAGATTAGGTGCAACATTCCACAGTCCTTTCAATATTCACACTGAGTACTGCATGTTGATGGTGCACCTAAAATAGGACATACAGCTCTTCTGTAGTAAACACTGGTTTAGTCAGCAAACAGCACAGAGGCACAACCTGAATGTAAATAAGCAGGACTGCTCTTACTTTTTCTCTAACTTTTAGGAAAAGAACATGTCACTAAGAGACAAAACCAGCTTAACAATGATCTCTGTACTGAATACTCTCTTTTTTCCTCTTCTTTCCAAATCTAAATCAGTTTTCACTAACAATACCAAAACCTTCCAGTAACTTTCACAGTAGGGTAATCGACTTAAAGACAGCTACCTGGCAACCTTTCCACATCATTTGTATGCAACTGTGCTTACCTGGACACACAAACAGGCTGTACAGAGCACCTGGATACTCACTGCTTTCAAGAGTAATTTCAGTAATCACAGAACGGTTGACGTTAGACGCGACCTCTGGAGGTCACCTGGACCAAACTCCCTGCCCAAACAGGGCCACATCCCAAGAATTTTTAAGTGCCTCCAAGGATGATGACTCCCCAACATGAAACCAGAGAAGGCATGCACATATACACCAAGGCAACATAACATGAACTCATAAACATGCAGTAAACACGACAGACTGCAAATATATGAGTCGGGGAAGAAGTTATCCGAAATGGCTGTCTGCATACTGATCACAGCAAGGCTGGAACATACAGACATCAAATGGTTCCCTAATAAGCCATATGGCTTAGCCCAGCCAGCAAGTGTGAAGTTTTCTTTAAATGCCCTGCCAAAAACCACACAAACTTCTGCACACCCTGTAACTTCTCCGTAATAAAAAGCAGCTCTTGAAAGAAAAGAGCCTTAACAAATATGCATGAATGAAGAATATGCAAGAAGTGACATTTTGGACAGTCCCTTTATCTGGTACAAACTTTTCTGGTATTTGTTTAGATTCTTGTATATTTTGGGCTCTATTCTCAGTCTTAACTGTACCACTGGCAGAAAAATACTGCCTGTCTGCAAGCTCACATACTTGATTATTCCACTGCATTCTTTAGAATTATTGGTTTCACCAAAATACACATAGGTATTGTGAATAACAGTGCAATTAAGTGTAACTATACAGATCTCACAGCAGATCTTTGCAATCAATTCCTGGACTCTGTTAACCAAGCCTATGCCTTAACATTATAATTGTTACTACAACTATAACTTTGGTCAACACTGAAAGAACGTTATTTTACTGTTCACATTATTTTATTACTGGGCAGTGTAGTAGCACAGAAATAACACTGCTTGTAGACAGCAGCCTCTTCACTATACTATCAGTTCTGCTATTTATTTGATGCGGGACCCTAAGTAAATTCATTCTTTTCTTTACAGAGGTATACCTTGCTGTCTGTCAAGAACATGTTCCTGAAATGTGAGATAATTCAATATAGTCATACAATTTTCCCCCCAGAACAAATGTGATATAGAGGAGACATACATAGCTTAAAAAATGCACACAGTTGTAACATACAGGGACAGTATATATGACATGGCAGACAGTGAGGAAAAGGCAAAGAAGCAAGTTCATCAATTGTCACCTCAACATCCAGTGATGACAGATCAGGAGGCTGAGATATTGGCTTTGCAATAGCTGGAGATAGAGAGTCTCTTTAAAGTGTAATTAAAGAAGAAAAAAATTTTCAACTGCCAATTGTCCTGAGATTTTGATGAGCAGGTCTCCTGCAACACGAGACTGAATCTTCAGTGACTCTGTCTGATCACTATAAAAAATCTCACCTGCTTCATTTGTGAGACAGAACATTGACTATAAATCTTTTAGTATGAGTGTTCATACTGCCTCTTTCCAAATGGTTATATGTTCACTGTCATCATCACACTTCTCAGAGGTCCACTGCACACAGAGGTCAATCAAGTCAACCAAGGGTAAAGGACAAAGCCAAGGTAATGGTAACAGTTAGTAGAAGAAGGTATTATTAAGTGATCAATACTGGAACTCTGAATATGAGAGACTGAGAAGAAATTGATAGCATGGTATTACCACACCTGTTTCCTTCTTTCAGATTTATCTTGTCTACTCAGACTGCAAAAATTACTATGCAGGAGCTGTTTCTCACTGAGTATTTACACATCATCTCATCCTGCCAACCTCAGTTGTGATATGCATGTGCTTCTCTGGTAAAAATAAGAGAGACGACTATTTTCAGACCAGCGTGCTATTTTGAGGAGGTTCATTTTACACACTGCAAAAGAATATATTTCAACAAGCAGCCAAAAAGCACCCTTAAGAAGTATGTAACAAAACTGGAAATTGTAGTTGAGAGAGATAAGCTCCTGGTCTACTTCCAGGGACACTAATTATAAAAACCAATCTCAGATTCAGTGTAGATGCAGCTACTTTGTGGGATATTTTTAAGTCTGCAGCTGATCGAGTTGTAAGCATGTAGGGTCAGGTATGAACGTGCTTTTTCGACTGAATTACAACAGCACAAATATATTCAGTGACTTGACCAAAAGGTACTCTACAGTTGCAAGCACAGTATTGGTTATGAACCCAGTATCTGGATTCTATTTAGAACATCAATTTTGTCACAGTATTTTAAAGCTTATTTAAGAAACAGAATTTTAGCAGGTTGCATATATACAAGTATGAAATTGGCTACTGAACAAGTTTCATGCCAGTGGAGCAGAATCTCAGTTTATCTAGGCCTCCCATTGCTCAAACAACTCAGCAGGCAATCTATACAAAGTATGTAACAAATGCCTCTAAAAAAAACCTCAAAAAAACCAACAACAAAAAACAAAAACCAACAAAAATCCAGAAGGTTCTTAAAAAAAACCCCCAACCAAGCACAACCACCCCACCAAACCTCCACCAAAACCTTGCGAAAAAATTTAGAAAACGTGTCCTTTTTAACATGAGGCAATTCTTCAAACAGTTCTTCAGAAGTATGAGAAGGCTGTCAGTGCAAGATGCAGAAATATTATGATGGAAGCGAAACTACACTTTACAACACAGAAATCTTTTAGGCCATGCTGCAGCCCACAGAATAACCCCGTATTAAGAGTTGTACACTGCTATATTTTAGGAAAGGGTGTGAAGAGGTAAAGCAAAGGCACAAGCCTCACCACAACCGGCTATATCCTCTGGAATCCACAGAAAAAACTGGAAGAGTGTTAGCAAGAAGTAGTACCCACTTCTGAGAAATGGAGTATGAGAAGTAGCAGCAACTGGAACAATTCTCAGCTCTGACCACTGAGCTAAGGAACGTACAGGGACCGACCATTGTGGGGGACAGTGTCTGAAATGGTAAGGAAATTGGGGAGAGGAAAAGTTTATCATGAGCTGAGCATAGAAAGCAGCAATATCCTGCAATCAGTTCAGTCCTCCTCAAATGAGCAATAACAAAGGACAGAAAGACAAACATTGAATGGGATCAGATATACAGCCTAGCCAGGTCAGTGAAGGGGGAAAGGGGAGGGGGAAGAACAGAAGAAGGAAGATAAGCAGGCCCCTTCACTGAGTCATACCAGAGCTACTGCTGCTGGAAGGGAGCCAGATTTTAACTGGAGCTTTTGCCTCTGCTTTTCTTCCCCCCTCTCTTCTAGTCTCAGAAAACCAAGAAGTGAAGGCACCAAACTGAGATGTCTACCTGAAACACATTCAGATTTTGCTGGCTGTAAGCCCCTACTCCATATTACATTCAGCCTCAGAAAAACTTGTAATCAAAAGCATGCAAGAGTAACTTAAAAACATCATTTTCTTTGGCTGAGTTTTTGTACTGCCCTGAGTAAGATTCTTTCTTGGATCAGTGACTGCATAACGTATAATACAAAACACCTCCAAACAAGACAAATACATAAAGTGGCAGTTGAGGACAGCAGTTACATTACTCCTCAAATTACACGTCGCTTTTTCCTAGGTAAATTCCTAATCTGCCTTCTCCAAAGGCCATCCTGTCAATTGAATGCACACTTCTCAGCCTAACACCCTTCAAAAGCAATTCTAAAATGTGCACCTATTTTTGCAAAATTTGTCACACATCAGCCTCAAATCACATCCACATAAAAAAAATTTTTTTTGTTAATATTTCAACTGTCTGTTCGACAATACTCATTATCACACACCAAGAGGTATCTCCCATGTAGTTTATCAGTAGTGTCCTCAGCTATTTGTGCTCAAGTCTTGTTAAGCAAAATGATAATTCAGGAACCTCAGCTGGCTTGTTAATGTCTCTCCTAAAATGACATCCAGTTCATCTACTCTTCCTGATCTCTTTATGAATGGATTTACAGCTTGGTTCTGTCTTTCTGCAGCTGAATAAGCACCTGATAGAAACACTAAACTGAGCATTCATGTAGATGTTCTGAAGTGGTCAGTGAAATCTTGAGGACAGACTCCAAGAGCTTGAAATGGCCAAGAGCTAGTAGGAACCAATACACCCCATACACCACAAAAGATCTCAGAGTAACCAAATCTTCACAGTACCAGATAATGGAAGCAACATGAAATAGCAACCTTGTTCTGAGGTCACCTAAATTTAATAGAAGTTTGGAATAAGGCTCAGGGTGACTTACAAAGCTTGATTAGCAAATACGGAATTAAATTCCACATACTTTTTCAGAGGAATAAAAATATTATGGACATGGCATCCAGTCACTAGAGGGATTCCATAGGGCTCCATCCTCAGCCCAGGTCGCTTCAACATCTTCAGTAATGACTTAGACACAGAACTAGATGGAATATTAAGTATGTTTGCAGCGACACTAAATTGGGAGGAGCTGCTGACTCCCTCAAGGGCAGAGAGGCCCTGCAGAGAGACCCTGACAAATCAGTGAGATGGGCAACCACCAAACATATGAGGTTCAACAAGGTCAAGTGCTGGATTCTGCATCGGGGATGGGGCAACCCTGCTTTTGTGTACAAATCAGGGAACAAGTGGCTGGGGAGCGGCTCTGCAGAAAGGGACCTGGGGGTCCTGGTCAATGGAAACTTGAACAAGAGGCATTAAGCTATTAGAGAGCATCCATAGGAGAGCCACGGGGATGGTGAAGGGCCCTGAGGGGAAGCCACATGAGGAACAGCTCAGGTCGCTTGGTCTGCTCAGCCTGGATGAGACTGAGGGGAGACCTCACTGTGGTCTTACAACTTCATCATGAAGGAGGTGCAGGTACAGATCTCTTCACTCTCGTGACCAGTGACAGGACTTGAGGAAATGGCATGAAGCTGCATCGGGGGAGGTCTAGGTTTGGTACCAGGAAAAAGGTTTTCCTGGCATTGGCACAGGTTTCCCAGGCAAGTGGTGACAGCACCAAGCCTGAGAGAGTTCAAGAGGAATTCGGACAACACTCTCAGGCACCTCGTGTGACTCTTGGAGTGTCCTGCGCAGGGCCAGGAGTTGGACTCAATGATCCTGATGGGTCCCTTCCAACTCAGCATACTCCACGATTCAACGACTAAGACCTACGGAACAACCTCTTCCCAAACAAAACTATTAACATACATGATTTTTATGATTACAGATACCTCTTACCTTAAATATATCTGTTTTGAAGCTATAAATTCAGGTACTTGTGTGGTTACAAAAATCTTAACAAGATTCAGATTAGCAACAGGAACGACAATTCAAGAACTGACAATTCAACTAACAACAATACGTTAACAGAAAAATTAATTTCCATTATGATTTCACTCTGAACAACAGGCCTTGCAATTTTTCAAAGGTTTTTTTATATTTTTACAAAAAGCATTTTAAAAAGTACTAGTTAGCAGACAATACTTCCTGAAAAAAGAATGTGACTTGATTTCATACTTGAGCATTACCTAGTGAATTAAAACCTACTGGTTTTATGTATAAGCAGCAATATTATGAGACTCCCTTAGAGATACAAATACTGGTGTATCAGATAACATCTGTGCTCTTACACAATAAAGCATGAATTCAACACTGCTTTCATTGTATTACCACCATGGCAGTGTTGCAGCATTTCTGAAATTATACTTTTGTCCACATCACTATGTCAACAGACGTGCCAGTCTGCTTAAAGAACCAAACAGCTAAAATTGAACGAAATGGCTCAACCAGCTCACTTCACCTTTTGCTATTGTAATCAGAATTTTACTCTTTATTTCACAAAATAACAAAATATAGTAGTATAAGATCCACCATAGTAGGTGGATCTTTGGGCTTAAACAAAATTTTGATTCCTTATCTTTCAAGCTCTTATTAAGCAAATATGTAGGATATCAAGAAAGAATTTGAATAGCCTTGCCAAATACAACTAGATTTCTTCCTCAAAAGACAAAGAAGTTGCCAAATGTTATTGCCAACAGAGTCCGTTCTAGGAGGTGATCCTTCCATTACTTTTAATTAAAAGTCTGGTTTTTATCTCCCCCAACCATAGCCGCTTTCATTTTATAGATTGTACCAGTAAACCTTTACAAATTAATTGTTGGGTACTGGATTACATAAAAGCCTTCAAAGGTAATAACACTGGCAATCCCTGTCATTCACACACCTCAGTGAATGTAGTACCTCCACAAGATAGGGCAGAGAGCACAGGTGGGTGCCTTCAGGACCACTGTCTGTAGCTGCTCGTGGACACAAGGATACAGCACTCCCAGACGTTTGACTTTCTGAACATCTGCATAAGCCACTGCCACATACAAATCAAACCCCCTTCACTCAGCAGGTGAAATTTGGAGTCTGTTCTGAACCTGACTCCCAATTAGCTGCACAGCTTGGGCACACAGCTATAAACACAGTAAGATTTGTGCAAAGTTAATCATGCCGGAGGTGGAGCAGCCTAAAGAGCCATAATGGGTTGCTACCATGGAGGCAACAAGGCAACTGAGCACCTTTCCTGGAGCAAGGCACACACATTAAACCAAGTAAGAAAGGGTTATTCCCACTCAGACTAACTCAAGTGAAGATAAGCATCGCACTGCCTGAAAGCCAAACAATAAGGACATCCCATTGTCTTAGACAGCATGCTAGAAGTTGGTTTTACTATTCCTTTTTCCTCAAAGAAAATGTCAGTGTAGACAGAAGTGATTACACTTCGTTTTATATTTCAGCTCCCAAGAAATAACCTGAAAATCACTGTCAGAGTACTTCTAACAAAGACTGCTTAGGTCCAACACCTCTGAAGAGAGAGAATTACATTTGTCTGCTTTTTTAAAAAGAAAGAAGCAAAAACTGCAGAGATGCAATAAGAAGCTCATAAAGCTTATCAGCAAACATTACTAAAGGTAGAGAACATCAAACAAAATTAAAAAGTTAAAAAAGGAAATAAATAGGATAGACAAGTCACACTGCCTTTGCAGACTCTAGTGAATTGTCTTCTCTAATGAAGACAAATTAGAAACGCTTCTGTTATGCAAACTGACATTAAAGTTTAGGGTTGGGGAAGCCAGGGATTTCCTACTGTATTCCTAATAGCTGGACAACTAAACTACTTCACTGTTTACTTTATGATGCCACATTCATGATATGGCAAAGCCTAAACATTTTCTTAAAAGAAAATAAGCCTTAATGAGTTAACCACACATATGCACAAAAATCCTGCTACCTGCCAACAACCTCAGGCTCTACATTTTTTAATAATGAAATAGTTACTCGTGCCATTACATAAATATTATTACATAATATCTCCTTTGTATGCAGAATTAGAGCTACAAGAAAACAGGTCCCACTATTTCAATATTGTATCTATTAATCCCACCCATCCACTTAATAATTTGGAGCTGTAGTTCCATCAGAGCACAACAGCTTTAATATGTCACGATCCTCCGTGCTTAAACAGAAGATACAGTTAATTTTGAAATAAAAAACAAGCCAACAAAAAATACAACAAAATATCTGCTCTACTATAATAACTGGTTGAAGGGAAAGACACCTTTGCTGAGCTCTTCCGTAACGTGGTTTTTGTCTTGCCTAAGGTTTAATATACGTATCAATACATAATTTTCAATACGTCAGTCAGTTGAATATGCAGAAATACCTTAATTCCCAAGGTCAGCATTACACAGCCTATGTGTAAAGAAATCACAAGCAATGATGCTTAGTATGTCTAATATCTCAAAAACCAGGGTTTTTTCCAACTTAATATTTAACGTGTGAGCAAACTACAGTACACATTAAATTAATTTTCTTAAGTATTAAATTTGTTAGAAATTTGTTCTGACAGTATATTTATTTGTATTGGTCAGGAAAACACTGTATTGGTCAGAAACACATTTGAGACGTGGGACGGCTGTGAGCACAAGGCCACACGGCGAAGAGGCAGTGTAGAAGTGGCGTGTGACATTCGGGAGTCTCGGGGGGCAACATGTGGCCGGCGCTCAGGACGCTCCTCTCTGCAGTGCAGCACCGGTGCCTCCGGCCGTGCGCGATCCGCACCGCGACACGAGCCCCCACTTCCGAAGTGCCGCACAAGTCTCACTTGTGCCCGCGCTCAGCGGCTTCCCCCTTGTCCGCTCGCCTTCCCGCAGCAACAGCTCCCGGGAAGGGCAGGAGAGCGGCGGCGGGCACCGGGAGCGAGCGCGGCACGGGCCGGCCCCGGTGTTCGCACAGCTGCGCGGCTCTCCCGGGGCAGCCCCGCACAAAGCCCCGCCGGCCCCGCCGCCACCGGGCGGGCGCGGCGCGACGCC